>JAEAOA010000551.1:580000-592500 GCA_016746295.1 Potamilus streckersoni | reverse complement strand
TGTATGACCTGATTTTGGTTCATTAAAACTTCTACTCTGATGATCGGAGATATGATTGGAAACCTATAGTATTTTTGTTTGACGTACACCTTGACGTAACTAAGATTGCAGACAGACTGAATTTTAGCAAGGTAATTCTGTAGCACACACCTGTGGAAAGGGAAAGTGTAACGACAATGTAGTGTGACAGAATTTTAACAATGTGTGGTCATTCAATACTTTTTCAAAATATAACATAGTTCTTTCGAAACTGATCCATGAAACAGTTTGCATTCTCATGCTACGAAAATCTACCTAGATGCTTGTGAAAATTGTAAAATTTAGGACCGCTAACAGTTCTAAAACTCTTCCCTTCTTGAGGTTCATACAGATTTATTTAGGTTAAAGCCCGTACATCTTACTAATTTATGGCTCATCAAATGTTATTTTCTCATTGTTCTATAATGCCGCTAAAGAAAATGGTGGACGACTTTTACGTCGATTCTACAAGTAGTTTTAAACGAGATAGTATTTTTGCAGAGAGTAGTCAAATTATAAAGAGCTATTTTTGTAGAGAGTTGACAAATTATAAAGAGTCATTTTTGTAGAGAGTTGACAAATTATAAAGAGTTTTTTTTGTGTCGAGAGTAGACAAATTATAAAGGGTAAGAGATTTTAATTTTACTTACAATAGTGATTATAGGGAAGTTTTACTGAAGTTATTTTTTTATTGGCAATGGATTTAAAATCTGCTGCTATTAGTACAGGTTCGTCGAGGCTTTTGAAGGATTTCGTATACGATTCCTCAGCCATATATTTGGGTTCTTCATTGATGTCTGCAAGATTATTTTGGGGGTATCATTATCAAAGCATTGACACAGGGATGTTAAAGATCTAGCACAACTTAATTAAATTGTAATCCACTAATTACTTTTCACTAAAACACATGGAATTGTTTACCGGCATCGGCTTGTACTTTTATGCACGTGTATGTGTGCCTATTGTTTCAGTTGTGATACTATGATCGTCTCCGACAAGACCGGATTGTTGGATGACGCGAGTGATCGAATGAGGATCCTTGACGAACCTTTGAAAAACTGATAGAGTAATTAGACATGTTACGTTTATTTTATAAATAATAATGTCCTTCCACGAAGTTTAGGTTGTCCTTTGCAAAAACCAGCCTACATAAGTTAATCGCGCAATAAAAACGATTGCGTACTCATATACAGGCTTTCTCTTAAAGACGTTGACTGGAATTGTTCCTGTGTGGCTGACTCTGCTTAATCAGCTTAATGCAGCCAAACAAAATAACAAAATTATCGAAGTAAGAAGTGATGCAAATATTATGATAGGAATTGTCTGATCTTGTTTTTAGACGTTTCTATCATAACCTTCTTCTCGTGTCTAATTACGAGAAGGCAGAAAGTACAGCATTCATAAGAATAAGGTGTCACATATGATGGTGTAGATACGGTTACATCTTTTTGTGGGGAATGCTTGGCTGCGAAGAGGTGGGATCGCTGTAAGAAATAGACATAATACTCTTTTGAGAGCATGGAATCTCACTGAGAACAAAACAGCTCAAAGCCTTTTTATATTCTGGAAGCTGTTTAATCACAAGTGCCAAATCCAGTCTCAAAAGATATTTGTCTAAAATGACGCGTGGTTCTCGCGTGCTTTCCAAGGACAGGTTTAACTTTATATCAAGTTTTAGTGGGGGGGTAGAGTGTGAGTGTGGACGGTATTTTTCCAAGTAACGACCTTTTGGATCATGTCCATAACCTTCCAGTGGTCATTCACATTGTAAACCTAATTAATTTAATTATACCCTATGGTGATTATCAATTACTTTGTTCCCAACTTCACAACGAAATCTAATAAGTTTTTATTGATTGAATGGTGCGATAAAAAACATTATTTGACTTCTATCCGATTGAACTGGCTTATTAATTAGGCTTTTTCCATTACCAAGTGAAAGCTGGACAATAATAAATGCTTAATCTAAATTCATTTCAATGTCCTTATTATATTCAGGATATGAATTATTGATTGGAGCACGCTTCTCTTACACTCCAATCAATATCAAAGCACTAGCTTAAATTTGGATGTTTTTATCTTCCAATAACTAGAGATTTCAATATGTTGTACACAAATTAATATTTTCGTTTCTTTCTTTTAGAATTGAGATCTTGATACAAATGCAAAAGAATGGTGGAATAGTTCCATTCAACACGGATTCAAGCATTGTTACGATTGTGACTTCAGCAGCTGCAAAAGCGGCTGTGCTCGGAGTAGTCGGAACAGCATCCACAATGGATTTTAAAAGGCGGTCAGTGGGAAAATCTCTGAAATTTTTGTCTCGTAATTGATCAAAAGAAAAAAAAGATTTTTGTTTCCAGGAACAATTTGAAGAATACCATCAAGCAGAGGTTTTTAACTACCTTGTGCAACTTGCAGACTGCATCTTCGTGAACTAATTTTGATTTACTGGCGATGGTGACGTTAGTCAAACACATCGGAGACATTTCATGAGGTATGAGGTAGTATCAGTAATTCTATGTAGAATGGAAACATGCATCATTTACTTTGACAACAGGACCTGGAATGCATTATGGTGTATACATAAAAACACCCAAACATCTTTTATATTTTGACTTTATGGAGTTGCACCAACACTTGAAGTTGTTAATGATCTAATCAGAATCATCTGCAACTAGTTTATTCAGATCTTCTTCACGCAAAACACCACCTACTTTTATTTATTTTACATTAAAGTACGCGTAACATAATCCAAATTGTATATTAATTTTTATGAACGCTACTCAACTAGACACTAATGTGGATCTTAGCAAGCTTGCCACCAAAAAGGATTTAACCGAGTTTACCAGCCGGGATATTGCTACCATTGACCCACATACGATTGTGAATTTTAAAGATCGACCGGAAAACTTAGAACGTCTAAGATGGGCATTCAAGACGTTATATTCCAGACTGCGAGGAACTGCTGCCTTATCCTGGTTGTGATCAATAAAAAAGCTGGAATCAGAAAACATGGGCATGTCGGTTGTATTTATCAAAAAGTATATTGATACTGCCAATGACCGGATGAAACAATGCGTTGACGAAGAGATCGCAGTTGTGCCCCACACCTCCGCGAGTAATAACTTTCTGCAGAAAAAATGCAACAATTATTAGTCAAAAGAAGAGAAGAAGAAACTGTCGAGGTAACCATGGCAAATAGATGACTTGTCTTGTAAATGGTTTTGATAGATATAAACGTCACATCTTAAAGGTTTGCGGGTCGAGATCATAGTTTTATCATAACCGTAACGAAAGGTACATGGGGTCGAATGATTGGACTATTGATGAATGGTCAGCAGCATCTTAGTCTTGATTTTGTACCACCAATATCACGCATCAACAGACCTAGAAGTTTCCTTGAAGAACTTTTATCCAATATTAAAATCATTAATTGCCGGAGATGAAACTCGGTTTAATGGACAACTTTTATCGGGAGAGATACTTATCAGTCTTTGGTGTTTGTGTTAAAGACTAGATTTATCGCTATATAAAAGTAATCGACTCAGGCTTGTATTTTTATCAAATACCTAAACAGATGCTCAAAATTGGTTTGAAATTTGTAAATTCACGTTTATATAAAGAGTGTCAATTACATGTCATGTATCTTTCACACATCATGACAAATTAATAATAATAATAATAATAATAATAATAATAATAATAATAATAATAATAATAATAATAATAATAATAATAATAATAACAATAATAAAGATGATTGATATGTTATGTAGATTATTAGTAAGGCTTTTCATTCTGTCATACTGTTACAATATTGCTAATAAAGCTATGACAGTAACAAGCTAATTTGTCCTCATACCCCAAACTGCCATTCTCAATTCAGTAAATTTCTCTCATGCCCCAGAAACTTTGGACCGTGTTTTAGCACAAGGGTCCCTTTATGGCCCTATATTGCCAACATATACTACTCTTGTTGTTAGTATGGGCATGATCAATTATGGGGACGGAAAGAGTACGTACTTCTTCACAATGATTGAATCCTTTTGTTTACAGATATGAAGCAGTATCATTTCCTGATTCTCTATAGATTAGATGACTTCACTGTGTACATTGAAAATATCCTACATTCACTAGTAAAGACATATATTGAAAAGAATGTACTGCATGTGAATTCTCTCCACCAAACTCGATGTCAACGACAGTATTTACAGGCCAATTTTTCTTCATAACTTTTACATATACAAGATCAGCATAATCAACGGTTGATCATCTTTAGTGTCTTACATGAACTTCATAACACGAACCATCCTATGTACAATATAGTATCCAAAAGGACAACTGCATACATGGTCTTTCATATATATCGTAGTATTAGATAAGTTATATTACATACAGAATAGGTCGATGTGCGACAGGTATAGCAAATTCAGGAGTTTATATATGTAAAATCGAACACCACGAAGTAACATTGGTTTGCAGCTACAAAAAAAATAAATTGTGGATATTTTTTTAGCAGATATACTCCATCCATTCAATATGGCATGATTTAAATTAAATGATCTTTCCGTTAAAAAGAAAACCCTTGTGCCGGTAACCTGCAGAAACAGAAAATAGACGATGCTAATAACCGAAAATAGTATATCTAATATTCTACTTACTTGAGAGCAAGATTAATTTAAACTGTAACTTGTCTTAAATCAGAAGAACTTATTAGCTGTAGTAGACATACCGGCACATATAAATGTGTATGAACTATGAACATACTCTCACAAGTGCGTACGTCTTAATTAACGGCCCCAAAAGCAGAGAGCCGTTATGTACTGCACTAATCGAGTAATCATTTCCCTTTACAACCCATGTGGCAAAACAGGAAACCACGATATTGAATTATTTCTATAAAATGCCTGTTACATTCATGAAACGATTGGATAATTAAATATTGAAAAATATATTAAGATGACATCAAACTTGGTTACCTTGACACCGGAAGAGTTCAATCAGCTACTAACTCACCTACGTATATCTATAAAGCAGGTCGATTTAAAAAAAAAAGAAAAAGACTATTGCCGGCTAATTACATGAATTATCTGACAGAAATGGTACAATCTACGAGTCGTACATGGAACTAATCTATCAGATGAAGTTATTGTAAGTTAGATCATCATGTTTAATCCGTATATAATATGCAGGGGTACGAAACATAACATCTATTAAAAATGTGTTTTCTAAGTATCAGGAAATGTTTAAACGGTCAATAAAGTTATTAACTTTGAAGAGCAAAGTTTGCGCGCAGATGAAAACAATATGGGAAAATTCCATCTGTGCATAAACTCCAACAGGACATAATAGACTAAAATGTGAAATTGAAGAATGCTCTTGGTGATGATTGTACTATTTTGGTAACGAGAAACATGATGACGAAAGTGAATTATTTTGTTCGATTTGACAACTATTTACGGACGAAGGGTGATTTCTATACACTAGTGAAAAACTCTGTCATGAATTCTGAGTAAACATAACACTGTTCAGGGTGTGGAGCCATTGGAATGAGTTGAATAAGCATTTTCTTATTTTTGCGCGTTCTCTTAATGTGTACGCTGGCCATTCCACACCCCCACCCCGCAGCATTTGATTAACAATCTTTCGCTTTACTTCTTTATTTATCACTATTTAGCACAAAGGAAATGTAACTATACAACAGGAAATTTTAGAGGACAAACAAAATGACAAAATGGTCAATAATTATGCAGATAAGAATGAATATGATAACAATATTTACACTCTCAGGTTATCAATTAGTTTTAGCAAGAAAGCAAATTGTCCAGTGCTCCTATGTTATCTTGCTACCAATGACTGTGGGAAACGCTGTTGGTGTAATTTAACTAAATGTAAAAAATAGCTAATTTAACTAAGTCCGTCAGAACTGATTGGCACTGAGTGAAAGATAGAATAACCGAGAGAAGAGCCAGAGCAGGAAAAGCAACACCTTTCACAAAATTTGTTATAGATATAACAATCATTGATATAACTAGTTTTAACTTTGTCAGCATCATTTCGAAAAACTTTTGTTCACTATTTTTATTCTTATCTTAATTTATCTTCAAATCTTGTTGATAATAAAGGTATATATTGAAACGTCGTAATTTTGAGACTGCCATTACTGAAACCTCCCATGTTTCTTTCTTTCGCTCGGTAAACTGATGAACAACCTTAAAAGGGTTTGTCGTTCTTGATTTAAAGAAAAACTTTTACTCTTTGTATTTCAACAATCAACTCATCATCTTTACTTTCCCATTGTCTTATTTCAAACATATCCTTTTTAAATATAAATCCAGGATGTTGATTCATTGGGTACATGTTATTTATCAACATCAGTAGGTTGAAAAGGATATGTAGGTTGTGTCTCCGCTTTAAAATAATCAACATATTACTCAGTAGGCAATGTCAATTTTCTGTCGTTTCTAAGATAGCATGGTTAAAAGAACGTCCTATATTATGTGATTTAGTTCCTGGCGATATTATTCTTTTTATGTGCCTATTCTTGATATTTAAACTAAAATTGTGTTATAGAGTAGTATAGAATATTATCCCATTTATTATACCCTTTATTTTTAAGGCATTTCTTATAAATTTGTATTGTCTATTATAAATATAAAGTTCAAACTTTATATTTTCATAGAAGTCAGCAAAGAGCAGCATCCAAACCACCTGCTGTAATTTTAGAATCATCGGGTACGCTCTGACTAAACTTCTGTTAGAGCTTTTGTACCTACTATGTCAACTTCACATTAAATATTTTCAAATTATATGTTTTCACAATCTCCACAATCGTCAAATGTTTTAGTTATTTACGTTTTCAGTTTGTTCACATTGGAGAAACTAATAATTTAGAAACAAAGCAAAATAAAAAGATAGATTAAATTAAAAGAATTAAAAGATTTGAATTTAAAAGTAATAATTTTAAGACAGGTAGAAACAGAACTAAGACATAGATATCGAAAATGTAACAACCAAAATGAAAACTGGTAAAAACTGAACCTAAAATATTTGTTGGCAAATAATCTAAGATCAACAAAACAAGAAGAAAACTTTATAATATCACAGCTGCCAAATCTCTGTCACATGCGGTAATGCCTAGAGTGCATTGGCAGATATCTTCGAAAAAAAGTTTAAAATGATCTGAAAGATGACTATATGATGCAACAGTGGAATTAAATTATTCACAAATCTGGGTTATTTAAGTTATGCCTATCTCTCTTTCCAATGAGTTGATGCTGCTCACTTTCAAAAATAAGCCAAACACGACAACAAAGTAATGACCACGCAATTACTTAAAAAATGCTTAATGCATAGAATAGCGTATTATCTAAAGAGGATGACGTACACATGTTGCATTGTTTTCATGCATTTGTAGATTTAGTCACACTTCCTATTAAATACAGAAATAGTTGCTTATCGCGTTATAGGATTCAACAGGAAAGTCAGATTAGTGGAAGATACATTTTCACCACATATGCACATAGGTGAAGCAAGTACACTATTCAAGATTTCCTCATTTTTCAAGCAAGCAAACATTTATGATTCAACATTTTCTTGTGATTTTCTATTTCTTTTTCGAACACAATTTAGCAGTGTTTAACATATTCATGCTCGCTATTGTGTACTTAGCCATTAGCGATATTATAAAATAACAATGAAAAATATATATTATCCCAGTCTTCTAAATGAATTTAAACATGGAACGCAATTTCATCGCAATCCCACTTCTCACGTGCATAAGGGAGATAATACAGGCAAGTCTGTGGAGTAAACGAAAAATAGAAAACTGAAATTTCACCAAGTGACCGATAAGAACATGCGACTTCTTAATTGTTAATGTGTGCACGTTTCATTGAATTTTAAATTAGTATCCAAAATAGCCTGTTCAGACTGTATTGGTACCTTTATTGTTTAGTAGGAAGGCACATTCTAATGTTTTCTATTTCGCGCTTGTCTTGTATTTCCATCATTCCTTCTATTCTATAAAACCTATTAATAAGGATTTTAAAAACAGATTATTTAATATTTAAATATTAGAAGGCCGCTCTCATCCCTCCTTGCGCCTTTCTCTCTCACTGTGTGGTTTGGAAAGGCAGCAGACTAATCGACCAATAAAGAAACATTAAAAGAAATTATGGAAATGCAAAGTCTAAGGGAGAATAGGGATACCGAAATAGATATTAAAATTCGGACGGAGGATTATTATTTAAAATGAGAGAGAGAGAGAGAGAGAGAGAGAGAGAGAGAGAGAGAGAGAGAGAGAGAGAGAGAGAGAGAGAGAGAGAGAGAGAGAGAGAATAGAAACTCAATATAGATTAAAATAAATAGAACTGGCATGCGTAGAACCCCTTTACCCAATAGTTCAGGTTATGAAGTCAACATAAAGTATAGGTAAATATACCTTTTTAGGAAAAGTAATTAATTACTTTCAGAATATCGCTGAAAATTTGAAATGGCAAAGAGCATTGAGTTTTATTATTACAAAGTATACTTAATGGCAGAGTATCGATTATAATGTGATAAAGGAACATATATTAAAAGGTTGTGAGTTGGTTCCTGGGGTATATTTTTAAGAATTGTAGAATTGCAACTTGTAAAACAAAGGTCGAATTTATAAAGAAAAACGAACTACTATTTGATAAGTTTGTTCAGCGAAGACCGTTGATATAAATATTAAAATAATCTAAGACAGCCTGATGGCCTAAAGGTTGAAATTTTGGAAAATGTTGATAGAACAGATGATGATTATTCCTTGACCCACAAAGTTTTGCTTATCAATAGGTCTTCCTCAGCTGTTTTTAGGTAAAACAAAATCACCGCCATCTCATACGACTTACTCTCAATAGCAAATCAGTACATTTTAGAAATCCTACATCTAATAGGTTGTTGAAAAGTCCTTATCTACGCCTAAATGCACTTATTTAAAACATACAGGGTAAGTCATATTTGATTGCTACATGTTCAAAGTAAGGAATAAATGAAGACAGCTATACAAATGATCTTATTTCAAAGATGTCAATGTAACGATCTTCCATTAAAAGCAATGCATTTGTTGGTTCAAACAAACCCTCGTCTGATTTCAATTTGGAGTCTAGTAAACCACATTATCGAATGATAATATATCACTTATTTGTGATTCTGCCAATCGTTTCCTTTTACCATATTAAGAGATACAGGTGATTCTTAGAAACTTTTGTTATCAGGCACTTTGCTTTTGTCGATACGTGATCTTGTGAAAGTGCTCTTTTTTAGGTGTAGAGTCTGGTTTTGTCCATGTTCCTTACCATATGTAAATTTAGCATCATATTAATTTCGGCACCTGCGACTGTTGGAGAAGTGATTTTTTTAAATAAAGGAAGGTGCTAATTTATGACGTAGATGAAGATACTATCCTGGTCAATTCATTTGTAACTGACTAACATTGCTTGAATAAAAAAAGTTGATCTATTGTTATGTATATGTAATTTAATTACTTGTTTGATAGTTTTAAATTTAACATATACTCCATATGCTATTTTATAAATAATGATGTGCATGATGTTGAGATGATTCAATCTCTACCTATGGCCAACAGCTGATTCTCCTTATAACCCTGCCCAGGTTTGCGCCCTTGAGAGGACACTCCAGCTTTGCTTCACAACGTTGACACAACACGGGAAGAAACAGTTACCGGTTATAAGTCACCACTCGATTGGCGTAGAGTTAGACGCCACAATTTGCTTCCGACGGTGGGAGAGACCAACAGGTCTCAATGGACAGCTTTTTCCCGCCTCAAGCTGGGCAGCCCCCAGCCAATAAGGTGCCGTCCCGCCACAGCTCGCCTGCCTTGCTGGGTGCGCAGGACTTGAGATACGTAAGTTCCTGACAAGCGGGCTGCAACTACAGCACCAAGAAAAAAAAACCAAAAGAAAATCAACAAGGAAATCAACAATCCTCAAGCTAAGTACCTGAAATATCCGGACTATGCTGACTGGTCTCTCAGTTGATCTCCAGGCAATCAGTGATGTTCGAAAGACTTCAGTCATCAACGACGAACTCGGCAAGTTTGGCATTGAAAAGATATATGAAAACGGGCAACGTTCACTAGAAATGTGCTCGTACCACAACCTCAGCATCACCAATTAATTTTTTTCAGTCAAAACCACAACACCAAGTGTCTTGGAGGCATCCCCGATCCAAACACTGGCATCAGCTGGACTTGATCATCACAAGACGTTCAGCCATGAAGGGTGTGCAGCTTACTCGTACATTCCACAGCGCTGACTGCGACACCGATCACTCACTAGTTTGCTGTAAATTTAAGCTTCGACCAAAGAAGATCCACCACTCTAGGCAAGTGGGTAAACCACACATTGGTGTAAGCAAGACGTCATATCCAGACAATGGCTGAAGAATTCGTTTACGGCCTCTCCAAGGCGTTCAGATCAGAACCTCTTATGGCAGTGCCAAAGAGAGATAGGACAACATCAGAGATACTTTGTACAGCACAGCCACAAGAATCTTTGGTAAGAAGCAGACAAAAACAATGACTGGTTTGACGCCAATTCCGTCACACTCATGCCAGCAATAGAAGAGCGTCCCAGTGCCCACCTGGAATACATGCATATAGGTCTACCAGAAGCAAAGTGCAGAGGTTAGCACGGCAGTGCGCCAATGAATAATGGCTTCTGCTATGTCAGAGCATCCAGTCAGCAGTAGACAACGGAAACATCAGAGACATGTACAATGGCATAAAGAAAGCAATGGGTCCAACAAAGAAAGTGATAACTCCACTGAAGTCTTCTGCAGGCGACATCATTCACGACAAGAACAAATAGATGGAGCGCTGGGTGGAGTACTACTCCGTACTGTATTCCAGAGAGAACAACGTGACCAACGATGCCCTCAACGCCATTGAAAACCTCCCTTGTTTGACCAAACGGGATGAGAAACCTACTGCGGCAGAACTAAAGTTGGCCCTAGAGAAACTGACCACAGGTAAAGCCCCAGGGAAGGATGGCATCACAGCAGAAGTCATCAAATGTGGCGGCACACACCTTTATGATCTTCTCTGCCAGTGCTCGGATGAAGGTGCAGTGCCTCGGAACATGAGAGACGCCAACATTATAACTCTGTATAAGAACAAGGGCGACAGAAGTGACTGCAACAACTACAGGGGCATATCACTTCTCAGCATCGTGGGTAAAGTCTTCGGTAGAGTCATCCTGAATAGACTGCAGACGCTTGCTGATAGAGTGCATCCAGAGTATCAGTGTGGGTTCCGCGCAGAGAGGTCCACAATTGACACGATCTTTTCCATCAGGCAACTGCATGAGAAGTGCAGGAACAACACAGACCCATCTTCCTGGCTTTTATAGACCTCGCCAAATCATTCGATCTGGTCAGCAGAGACGGACTCTTCAAAATCCTGACGAAGATTGGATGCCTTTCAAAGCTGTTAAGCATGTTCCAGTCTTTCCATGAAGACATGAAAGGCACAGTGCAGTACGATGGCTCATGGCCCGAACCATTCAACATCCATAGCGGAGTGAAACAATGCTGTGTCATTGTCCCCAAGCTCTTTGGCTTCTTCTTCGCTGTCCTGCTTAAGTACACCTTTGGGACGTCCACAGAAGGTATCTACCTGCACACGCGTTCAGACGGCAGGTTGTTCAACCTGGCACGACTGAAGGCAATAAGCAAATTAAGGAAAGCAACCATTAGTGACATGCCTTTTGCAGATGATGCTGCTATAGTTACTCATACAGAAGCTGAACTACAACGCCTGATCGTACGTTTTGCTAAAGCATGTGATGAATTCGGGTTGACCATCAGCCTAAAGAAAACCAACGACATGGCTCGGGACGCGGACCCTCCTAGCATAATCATCAACAACTACAAGCTAGAAGTAGTCAGTGAGTTCACTTACCTTGGCTCTACCATCACCAACAACTTCTCACTCGATGCCGAGCTCAACAAGCGGATTGGAAAGGCGTCAACAACTCTCTCTAGCTAGTCGCAGAGAGTGTGGAACAACAGCAAGCTGATATTGAACACTTAGATCTCTGTGTACCGTGCCTGCGTGCTTAGCACTCTCCTGTACGCCAGTGAAACTTGGAACCTGTATGTCTCTTAGGAGAAAAGATTGAGTGCCTTTCACATGCGTTGTCTCCGTCGCATACTCGAGATCACCTGGAGCGATTGTTACAAACAACGAGGTGCTTTAACAGGCCAATATTCTAAGCATGGTTACACTCTTCCGCCAACATCGCATCAGATGGTTAGGCCATGTGCGTCGAATGGATGATGGACGGATCTCCAAAGACCTTCTCTACCTTAAGCTTGCCTCCAGCAAAAGATCAATCGGACGGCCACTTTTTCGCTTCAAGGATGTCTGCAAGCAGGATATGAAAGCTCTTGGGATCGAGGTCAACACCTAGGAAGAGCTGGCGATATGC
>JAEAOA010000551.1:317500-575000 GCA_016746295.1 Potamilus streckersoni | reverse complement strand
TCATGTCATAGCAGCTAGTACTATATCATTACCGTCTTCATCCAACAATTGTGCATTTTTAATAAAATCGTTAAGCACATCGTAACATCGCTGATCGTCTACGGATGGTACCACTAACTATAACTTATCCCACTTCAGCCATCGCATTATCAGATTAAGCAATAATTACGTCTTACTTCTTCCAGATGGGCCTATGATAAATGCTCTGGATGATGCTTGACTGGTTCTTGTTTCGTGTCGCTGAGAAATATCCATGTTGTACAAATATTTAATAGTAATATGGATTTATATTATCTTAGATGCAGAGCACCCACCCCCAAAAGTGGATTAACAATAATAACAAAAAATAAAAAGCGTGCCTTACAGGTAAATGTATGAAATGTGGTGCCAAAAATGTAAATTTATTTCGTCCTTGATGAATATCAAAGGTGGTAATATCGCTGCTATACTGGGAAAATTACCAGGCGCCCCATGGGCTAAATACACTGGTGATAAACATCTGCTCAGCTATAATAATTGTGGTCCTGGAACTCGACTTGTATCATGCGTGTCACGTTCATGATATTGCGTATAAAAATAAAGATTTAAAACAAAAGCATATTGCCGACGTGAAGTTGATTGACTCGTTATATTCCATAAAAAATAAATCTCTCAAAGAAAAACTTCCTTGCCTCCTAGTAAAATCTACGATGAATGGTAAACAAGTATTAGGATCCGAAAATAAATCAACTGATTATTATTATACAGTGGAATCGGTTTATTATAGCCCAAGAGGCTATTGGAGGGGTAGAGCAGCAATTAGCAAACTTGTTGTGGCGGCAAATATCTCACGTTTTGTTGCTGAAAATTGGTTAGTACGACAGGCAATATTGCAAATACATCTACAAGCACATAAACAGATTCAATACTCGTATCTTGATGTCAGTACTCCCAATAAAGTTCATATATTTTGTTTTTACCACAAGATACTATTAAAATTGGTAGATTCAATGGCGCATATACAAATACGCGTTAATTGTCGTTGACGTTGCAAGTAGATATAAAGAAGCATAACCACTATCAACTAAAACAGCAACTGTAGTTGCTTCTGCGTTTGAACGAATTTATAAATGTGGTGATCTACGATGGCCACAGTTGTTACAGGTAGATCATGGCAAATAATTTCGTGGTGCAAAATCATTGCGTTAAATCAGACGAGGTCACATCAATTAATAGCGATCAGGCAATCGTTAAAAGACTTAATCGAACACTTGCTGTGCGATTATTTGGGTATCAGTTTGCGTACTAAAATGTTCAGAAAATAAAGAGATCTCGTTAATGGGTTGCAAGATTACCAAGTGTGATAGCTACGTTAAATAATGAAATTACTAGTGCAACTGCCATGAAACATTAATGCAATCACAAATAAATATATACCAATACAACGACATGACCCTTTCTAAAAACAACCAGTATTAGAGACTGATATATTTGTATGAACTTAGTAAACTTGACGGCGTTAAAAAAAAGAGTAATTGATCATATTTGGAGTGTGACCACACATAACATTTCCAGTTTGGTAAGATCCACGGGTAGACCTACAATCCACAGACTAGATTCAACTGCTACTCAACGTGAATTTGTCCTTGAACATTTACAAGAAATTCCTGAAGACACAGTTATCCCGACCTTCACTTTTGTGAACTGGTTCCTTGACGTCGATTATATTCAAGACAAGTTATCACCACATTTTCACGTGTGGGACAAATGTTGCTAACAATTCTTTCTACAGTCTAGGATTGTTATTCGAATAACGCCACAACATTACTCTGTTACAACTCGCACAACGATTGTCTGTCGTTGTTTCAGTGTCATAATAAATTCAATGTCAAGATCAAAGTCTCCTTCATTTTGTTTTGTCACATTGCTTATAAGTAGCTAATATTGTTCTTATTAAATAATCGCCATTGCTAGTAGTTTGATTATTATTTTTGCGAAGTCTATGATAAACTTTCGCAGTTGATATATTCTTCTGCGTCGAGATACTGCGAGATAAACCAAATTTGACCATTCAATACGACAATCCAGATATTTGTATCAGAAATAAAGAATCCTCGTGATGAATGAATCGTTATACCAAATCCTAACGTTCACAGAGTCGATCCCATCGTTAACATGCTCTCAACAGCACTGACAGGAACTTAAACAATATCATTTGATACAATATTTTGTTTATTGCCGAAACTTGGAATCTCAACTTCAATATTATGTCTTTCTACATGCAACTATCAAATCGGCAAGCTTCCATAAATTCAAAAATCTTTTACATGTGTTTTTATAATTGCTTCACGCATTATCTCACATTGAGTCTTATCAGGTTGCAGTTTGATTAACTTTTTAAATTCGTTCAGTGGTTTATCAATAGCTCTATGATCATCAGGTATTTCCTTGTAATAATCTACAAACGTGTTTAGCCATTCATGTAGAGTGGATCCAACAAAAACCATGATCACATCACCACGCATTATCACAGTAGGATTTTTCGTCAATATATATATATATATATATATATATATATATATATATATATATATATATATATATATATATATATATATATATATATATATATATATATATATATATATATATACGTATCAGCTCGTTCAAATTGACAAAGAAAGAATGACTACAACAAGCTTTGTTAATTTTAACAAAAATAACTTATTTACCTAGAAAACAGAGAAAAAGAGAAAAGGTAAATATATGAAACAAAGACTATCATTTACGAAAGAGATCCAATTTGTTTGTTCTGAAGGTACGAAAACACATAAGTCCTGTGAACAGTTTTAAATTGACCTAGTATGAAGTTCACTTCCGGTCCAACACGGCGGATGACGACGTCAGACGAAGGCTATCACAACAATCTTAGAATTTAGACTGAAGCATAATTAATATTGTTTCTTTCAAATTTAGATGAATTTTAGAAAATGTCTTTGTCCAAACCAGTAGTGTTCTCCAGGGAAAGTAACTATTTAGAAAGTAGACGAAGTACAATTATCTCCACTAATAAAACACCTGTCGTTCTCGTAGACACATGAACAGACTTCTTCCAGTATAAAAGTACCTTTTCTAAGGTAATAGAAGCTATGTGACTCTAAGATGTTTGAAATCGGCTACGATTATGACTGACTTTCTTACAGATAAGCAAGTATATAAATCTAGCTAATACGTCGTTTCATGTACACGCGCACGGAGGACACGTGTAATTTTTCAATGTATTTGAACATTAGGAAAGCCTTACCAAGTATCAGCCAATCATTTACAAAGCTACGTCTAAATATTTAATTGCGACGAATTTACTATGTTACAGAGCTCGTGCTTACATGAGTCACATTTACGATTTAAGTAAACACAATGTTTATAACAAAACATTAGACTAATAATAATAATAATAATAATAATAATAATAATAATAATAATAATAATAATAATAATAATAATAACTACATTTAATCATATAAAAATAAAATAAAAATGAAATAAAATGATTTTTATATATATATATATATATATATATATATATATATATATATATATATATATATATATATATATATATATATATATATAATTCATTCCTTAATATACACACAATTCCATTACAGGGTCATACAACTTTCCCACATAAAGAAAAAGGAAAGATTTATACAATAAATAAATCTCTGGTGGTTTTTTTTTTTAATTTCTTAGAAAAAATAACACACTGGGTGTTCAACACTAGTTCTGTTCATCTTGAAGCAAAACTACACCAATCCCAACATCACTTGCATCCACAGATAGTTGCAACTGCTGGCGACGTCATTGTTACTGTAGCAATACGCCGGTTCCAGCAATGATAGCGGGCGCTGAATGCACAACTACCTCAACGACAACTTTCACGTCTGCGATATTTTATTTTACTTTATTGTATAATCGTCAACGATACTTTTCAATTTCGTTTGTCACTCACATGCTTGGTCGTATCTGTAATGTTGAATGTCGATTGGGGTTTGATTCATTTTATAATATGTAGGTGACAGTTTAGCAACTAATTCAAAACACCAATAGTACAACAAGCCTAAGTGTTTTCTTCCGGTTCCACCACAAATATTTCCTCATCGTTTTGCTCTACTACTACTAGCATAGATTCAGAAGATCCAGTGAATGGATAATGCCGTGAAATTGCGGTTTATATTATAAGTATCGTAGTGCCGAAAACCTGTACATGTCTGTAACCTCAGCGCGATGTTTGATGGATTTATTGAATTGTTGTCCATGATGCTAATTCAGACGCTACTACTACATCAGGAATCTTTATTATGTCAATGAGTTTAATATCAATAACCCCTGGACTTCCAATAAATTCATTAATAGCTCTATTTATGTTTCTATGAAAAGTCAAAAACGATTGTACGTGATTAGAAAATTCAAATCTGAATGTTGTCATTCAAAATTTTTCGCTGATCTAAACTCATGGCGGCAAACAAAGCTAAATCTTTTAAATTTTTGACACTCCTGGTATCATTAAAACCGTCTTCGGTACATTTATGATTCATATCAATACTCTCTCTTGCTTATTTTGCTTCTGGTTCCTGTTTTGGTATACGTCCCTTTATATCACCTATGTCAGCACGAGCTTGGTCAATACCATCAAGTATTTCTTGCATTGGTTGAGAAACAGCTATTTCAGTCAGAAGTTCTTGTAGAATATTTTTTTTTTTTTGTTTTCTTAGTTCTCTTAGTTTTCTTAGTTTTCTTAGTTCTCTCTGCTATTTTTCCAGTTGTTGTAGCGGTTTTCTCTAGCGTAGGAAGAAGACTTTTATTAGCCTTTGTAACTGGTTTAAATAATTGTTCTGCACTTTCTGCAAATTCGACCTGAGACTCCTGTAGTTGTTGCTTGAACAAATCTCTGACGGATAGATATTTTGAATTGCCTCTAGTCCTTCTGGACCTTAACTTAGCTGTGCGAGATTCCATTAATGATATAATAATGATTTAATTACAGCAGCAGAGAGGGTGATAACCAACAGTGAGTGTCTGAAGATTAAACAAACACGCATAAAAGAATGAAAAACAAACGTCAAAGATAAAGTAAGAAAATGAACTAACCCAATTAAAGAAATCTCGGTCAGTTAGAAACTTCGGTTTAGCGTTATTGATGTTGTATTTTCAGCTTTTGTACGAACCTTTATTTATTGCAAAAATGGTCTCCAGAAAAATGGTATGTTCACCTTCTCTAAAGCTAGATTAGATACTTTTAAACTTCTAATGCTATATTTAAGATGTACGTTACAAGTATATTATTTATTTCGTTGTGATTTGTTATCTGTATTCTAAGCTATAGTCGATATTGTTATGCGGAAACCTATGATATATTACCATTAAAAACATGCCGTTTTTCTTTCGATGATCTTTTTTACTTTGCATTTTTTTTAGTTTATTGGATTTTTATTAGCCATAGTAAACATAATTACAGGATGGATGTATATTTTGATCTCTGTGTGGATTATTATATCCAAGACAAATATCTCTGTCAACTGATATTTGATCTGTTGCATTATTATCTTTAGATCAAACAAGATGCCCAAATGAGATTTTGCTCACTAGTCTTGTATAAGTCAACAGCTGAAACACTTCCCAAAGCAGGCTTGTGGAGTACGGTAAAATCACGCCATATGTAAGCAATCTCACAAACTTTAAAAACATGTTGATTTCACCTATTTATTACAATCTTCTGTAAAGGATTTGTTATACAGACAAAAACACAATTAACATGCAGTCTCTTACTCATCTAAGTCATTCACCAAACAGATTATATCTAATAACCTGACCTTTCTGTCCAATAGCCTAGCATTTCTGTCCAATTGCCGTGTATTTCTACCCAATATCCTAGCATTTTTGTTCAACTGTCTGGTATCTCTGTTCAATAACCTTACATTTCTGTCCAATGTATTTGCATTTATGCAGTGACATCAACACCACTTGTTGAAAAAAAATACATAAGAGTGCTTTGTGATTTGTGTATGATGACTACACTTGTCATAAACTCTAACGCAAACCTGCCAACCCTGAAGGTGATCAGACTTAAGGTTAAGACAATAAAAGCTTTTAAAATATGACAATTATGTGCTCCCAAATGTTTAGATGATTTGTTATGTTTCCAACACAATAAATGTTTTACTTTATATTCGAATTTTATAAATGTCCTAATAGAGAAACCTCAACATATGGCAAAATATCAGGCCGATCAGTCCTAACTCTAACCTCTTAATGCTGAGCGCCAGGCGAGGCAGCTGTTAGTACCAGTTTTATAAGTCTTTGATATCATTTTACTTAGAAACCATTATCTCTCACATCCAGACCCTTTAAATACTTGAGCGGTCAGTAACAATGTTAGCAAAACGAGTCCAAAACAACTTCATCAATATGCATGAATTTAACTTTTTAGCAAACTGATCCGACATTTTGATGAACGGGGCGAATCTAGTGAATGTATGAAAGAAAACTAGTTATTAGTTATAACAGTAGTTGTCAAGCTTTACAAAATGTTACAGTGGCTCTAACATTTATGTAAACAGCAAGGTATTCAGTTTCGACAAAGTAATCAGAAAGTATGTGTTTTCAGAGATGACTATCTAATAGTAAAATTTTTTATCTTGAAATCTCTGTGGAATTGAGACATTCGTTTTAAATTCTAGGATTATAGATAGCTGGAAGAAATTACTCTTTAAGTGTCTTACATAATTTCATTCTTTACAATACCAGACACAGTCTGTAGTTGTAGATGTGTCTGTATATTTGTAAGTAAGATACGTATGATCTATTAGGTTTAAAATATTTTTATAATTTTTGATCTTAGTTTCGATCTATGGACTATAAAGAATTCTATTTTATTCTTTCACGATATAAATCCATAATTCAAGTTTGATGTAAACTAGATAAGAAATATGGACCCCAGTGCGGTAGAAAGCAATTGTTTACGTATGTACTACCGCTCGGTGGCCAATTGGTTATAGAGTCTGCATAGGATATGGGAGGTCGCAGGTTCTAACCCTGGCCGAGTCATGCCAAAGAATTATAAAGGTAGTACTCGCAGCTGCCTCTCTAGGCGTTCATCATTAAGAGATTAGTGTTAGGACTGATCAGCCTGTTGTCAGGATAATGTGACTGGGTGGGACATCATGCTACATGTCTGTTACGTGATGCCCCAGTGACAGACATCACTATAAACCGTCACTCTGCAGACATAGTAGCGATATAACTGATGCATTGTTAAAGCTACCTTAAAACCACAAATGACACACACACACACACACACACACACACACACTTAAGTACGTCTTACAAAATACACAATGCCAAACCAAAAACTAGCTAGACCTTATGGCCAGGTGAACTCAATCTTTCATCCTTGACTACCTAACTTTTTAACAGCTTTCTGTGACCTTTGCCCTTCAAGCTGTGAGGCTGTAGGGATTTACCTTCTGATACATTTGATGTACAAAGTCCGTGTAAACCAGATGACATTTTCTTTAAAAAAAAAATGAAATAAAAATACTGCAACTGCAGGGTTGATTTCGGATGACTGGAATGTTGGGCATTGCGACTGCCATGTTTCGTTAATGAGACGTTTAATCCATCCCGGGCGAGACAAACCCGAGTGTAATCAGTGATGTAGGCTCACCTCTACTTTTACTAGTCTCCAACAGCCATTGTAAACATCATGCACGAAACAAATTCAGACAAACGATCTTGCCGATGCATATTGAAACCAGATGCCTACCTACCCACTTACCTAAAAAATAAGACAAACAATAAAAAAGAATATTCTTTTAGAATATCAAAGTAGGGGTACTATCGAGTTTATATGAAAACATTAATATAGTGTTTGTATTATATATTGTTTCAATTCTTCCTGAAATCTGCTTGAGAAGCTGTTAATCGTTGTCACTTGTTACGACCATGTAGTTTAATTACTTGTGTGATAAAATTTGAATTCTTTTTATTTCATTTTTGTATCATTATATTGCATTATGATTATTATGTTCATAAGATCTGATTTTTTTTTTTATAAAGAAATATCGTGTAAGCATTTGTGTTAGATTGCCGACTGGATAAATAGGCGTAAACGATTGGTTGTGGCCAGGGTCATTTCTGGCACAAATGATTTCATCTTATACTGCGATTATTAAATGACGACTTTGTGCGCGTGCATGAAGTGGCGTCTTAGTTCGGTTTAAAAACACTTTGGTCCCTGTGAAATAGTCATTCGTATAATATACCTTGAAGACGACGGGTGTATTTTTCTTAGGTGTCGTTCTTATACCTGGAGAAGAAGCTATTTTTCTTGTGTTGGAAAGAATCTATTTTTATTTACATATATATAGAGCTAAAGAT
Organism: Potamilus streckersoni; assembly: GCA_016746295.1. Classification (NCBI taxonomy): domain Eukaryota; kingdom Metazoa; phylum Mollusca; class Bivalvia; order Unionida; family Unionidae; genus Potamilus; species Potamilus streckersoni. The sequence continues at coordinate 566,582 of JAEAOA010000551.1, read as the reverse complement.
GTGTATTCTTATAGATGACAGCTGTAGGGGTTCATCTACTTTTTAGAAAATAATTTATTCCCTGGAGAACTACACAAGTGGTATAGAACAAAGACATTCAGTGAAATTCATTCTAAATTAAGAGTACAATACAAATTGTGGTCAACGTGAAGGTTCTGGAAATTTGTGTAGACTTCATCTGACGTCTTCATCCTCCATCTTGCAACCAACTTGAAATACAAATTAGATTCCGTTATAACTGTTTATTGATAGAGCTCGTATATTTTCACAATTCTATGATAAAATTTTGTTGTTTTTTCTTCACAAACTGTAAATCCTATTTCATATTTAAATCTTTTTATCGTGTTTCTTGGGAAATAAATTATTTTTGTTAAAGCTCGCAAAGCTTGTTGTCTTTACTCTTTTCTTTCGTTACTTTTGAATGAGCCTATAGGTAGCACACTTCTAGAAGCCAGAATTTAATGCTTTAAGACTGCAAGCTAAAGGATTTGAGTCACCTTGGAGTGACAGCCAGTTATACTCTTAGTTCATGTATTAAATTACTTTCATTAGTCACTAATCTAGTCTGAAATGAGTGGACTTCGGTTTATAAAAGTCTAGCAAGGATAAATCAATTAGCTTACTGGATAAGCACTATATCAAAGCTACAAAAACTAAATGATATTCAACCAAATGCAAACGGTATAAAATTCTATCCCAGATTTTATCAGCATGAATTGGAATTGACTGATTTATTGATTGTATTTTTGTATGACCCACCAGCACTGTTAGGCTACATAGTGCCATAGAAAAGGTTATATGCATGATTTTATAGTTTGTCTCACACATACTGAGTGCCAGTCCATGTACATGCTTTCTGACCTCTGATAGTTTATTTTCTGCCCCTCCATAAGCTTTACGTCACGATTGAAAGCGCAAACGAAGAAAAAATTCTGAACAGCAAAAAAGTTTGTTTTAACAGCTTTTATTTTATGACATCCCTTCTTTTGCAATATTTATTGAAGGAATAGTCAACATAGCCTGACCAATATATTTGAATCATTACATATGATTACCAACCAAAACTGGAGAAATATACAAAATTAAAATAAACTCCAATTATATAACAAATATTTATTTGGGTATGAAGTCATTTTCTTTTTGTTCTCATTTAGCTGAAAATTTTAAGCTATAAGGAAACAAGACATGAAACTAATAGGAGAGTGCTAACTGAATATCTTATTTAAGATCTGCAGTATAATAAAATAAAATTTTAAAAAGGGGAAATAACTCTAAAAGTATAAATCTGACAAAGACCAACCTTATATGGAATATACTCTTTTGTCATGATACAAAAGCAATTCAAGATTCATAAAAATAACAAACGATTCTGGAGATATTTACCAAACAAAAATTATACAATGACAGACACAATTTACAAAAAAAAAAAAAAGAGGGGCTGGGGGTAACTTTTAACTTGATCAAAATAATTTCATTTTAACAGAAAATGTCTAGTAATATTACAAAAGCATAGTTTCATGAAGATATATCATAAGGTTCAGGAGATTTTCACGGAACAATATTAATGGATGGATGGACAATAGGAGAGACAGACTTTAGTGTATCTATAAAAAAACCTCTGCTTGCAAGGATATTGCAAAGCTGTCAAATACTTCTAACAGGTTTCTCATAAACATTGTACTATAAGCTATCCACGATTTATAAAAGATTTCTCATAAATAGGCTGAATTATAAGCTGTCCATTTTTTCCAACAGGTTTCTTATCAATAGGCTGTTATCATAAGCTGTTCATTACTTCTAAAGGTTTCCCAAATAGGCTGTACCATAAACTGTCCATTATTTCTAACAAATTTCTCATAAATAGGTTGTACCATAAGCTGTCCATTTTTCTTGCAGGTTTCTTCTGGACTATTATGCATTTATTTTAAGTTTCAATATAACAAAACTTTTAACTTTAAAAATTTTCTTAGTTTTTAAAATCAAAAATGAAATTGACCTGAAATTATGAACTGGACCATCCAAGATCTAAAACTTGTAAAACCTGGAAACGTAAAGTGCGTTGAAGCTTTTGAAATAAACTACTTGCAAGATCAATATTTCACTTCTGTCAATGGAAGGAATCTGAAGTTCTTCAAAAACAACAACATATACATATCTGACTCAACATGTCAAAGTGATGTGATTAAGAATAAATATGAAATACATAGGCAAAGACAGCATACATTTCACACATTTTCATTTACCATTTAAGAAATTTAATAAGCATGTACATAAACATAGAGATATGTAGAGAAAGAAATAATCTCATTAACTACAAGTGATAATATAATTACTATAACTCTGTTATGGTACATAGAACACAAATAATTTGCAACAATAAAGATTATAAATATCTCTCATTCCAGTCACTCTCTCGCATTATGATTCATAAACAGCATAGCAATGATATCACAAGCATGTTAGCAGTAAGAAAATAATGTGGCATTAAATATGAATAATATTCCCCAAACCAAAAGGAAATAAATAAGATGAACCATCAAAAATATATATATATAAAAACAATGCAAGGGGGTGAAATCATTCTGAATATGAATCTATCTAGTAAAGTTGTCTGTACCATTTATTGTGTCACTGAGTAAACTAGGATAACAACTATTTTGTATTTTCACATTTGACTGAGACAGCAATGAGAAAAATGGCATAAAGCTGATGCCAGTTAGGACTCTATGACATCTGGCCAGTTATGGTATGATCTGTACTTCATTCAAGTAAGTGTTTTAAAATGCATGCCACTTTTATGCTGCCATCTTAGTCAGAAGGTAAATACTAGTATGCTTCCCATTGTGAGTTAATGCCTGAAACATACGATCATGTATAAACTGTACAAGTATCTATCTGCAATTCCATTTCCACCACATCAATACTTGGATATGATAATACTGGACAAAAATTAAAATCTAATCTTGAACTTTGCAATACTTGCTCATAAATGACTCATCCATGTGACCTTTGACCTTTCCATTATCTTGTGGTTACCTAGCTTCAGATCAACAACATGCTATAGATTCCATGGAATACTTTATTATAACAACTGCATATACTATTTTCATATAAAGTGATAAATGTTAGTCAGATATATCAATGCTTTTACATATTCCTATAAATAAACTATGAATACCTTGGTCACACTACAGGCATAAACATTTGACTTTCCTCTTGCATAAAATTTATAATCTCTCCATACTTCAAAGAATATTGTAAATTTCTAACTAATATCCCTTTTGATAAAGTTTGGAAATTTGGGCCAATTTTTCATTTTTCACTACTCTCCCATGTATAGTTGCCAATTTTTACAATCTTTGAAACCTAGAATAGTGACACAGTATATATACATTTTGTATTCTTCATATTCATTGCACTCATGCTAGGTGTTTACATGCATATTTGACTATCAGGCATACCAGTGAGTCTGAAGGTAGTTACTCGTGTTCAGATACTCAAAATTACAAGTTTTACTGTAATAATGCTAATGCTAATAGAGTAATTACACATATGTAGCAGCATAGACTTTTGTATAATGTGCAGTGATGTACCAGTAAATCAGAGAACAACGAAAACCCAATCTGCAGGCACATTATGTGATGGTACATCTGACCTGCTTTTTTGAAACTTTCTAAGTACGAGACTAAAGCTTCCAATCCAAGTCCCGAAATTCTGACATCAATCCAGCTGTAACCAAGGAATATTAAGGAGTTTGTTAACTCTGGCTCCTTGGACAGCATGCAAAATTTTAGAATGTCAAGGACATGCCAATACTCCAGGAGTAATGTATCTAATTTATAGCTATTTTACTGAGCTTTAATTTTTGTTCCAAATGTTTGATAATATGGAAACTTGCCTGTGCCACAGCTGGGTTCATCATTTGCAAAAGCAAAAAACCCAGCTGAAAAAAAGAATCTTCAAAATAAAAGAAGATACATATAGCCCAATTATTTATATCTAATTCTTACAAAAAAGACTAATGCAAACATGTTGAAGCTGTGAAAGGCATGCAAATAGAATGCACCCATAGAAATAATGGCTTCACAGAACACAATGTCTCACCTAAGCAGTGTTATGATATACCCCTTGGGATTAAAACAAAGCCCAACACAATACTAAAAAAAAACAAAGTTGATGATGCCACTGCTCGTTATTACCACTATACAGTTCTACCGATATCTTACTATTTTGTATTTCTTTAGAATACTTCAAACGATGAAAGCAAATAAGAACAAGAACAAGAAAAAATTTCTCTATGCTTGAGTGACAGTTAAAATCACTGCATTTCTTACAAAGCCTTTTCACTGCCAACAGCCAAGATAGGCTCGAGATATTTAATAAAGCTAGGATTATACATGTACTGTAGTGGATAAAGTAAATGTACTGTACAGTGTAGATACAGTACATTTGCTACAGTGCAGATACAGTACACATACTGAAGTGTAGTTACTGTACATGTGCTACAGTGTAGATACAGTATATATACTATAGTGTATAGTACAAGTTCTACAGTATATATACAGTACAAGTTCTAAGTGTAGCTACTGTACATGTATTAAAGTGTAGCTACTGTACATGTACTATAGTGTAGATACCATACATGTTCTACTGTGTAGGCACTATACATGCACTATAGTGATACCACAGTACATGTACTGCAGTGTAGTTACAGTACATATACTACAGTGTTAACTACAATATATGTAGATATAGATACATGTACTATAATGACAGTACAGTACATGTATTATAGTGAAGCTACAATACATGTACTACAGTGTAAATACAGTACATGATGATGAACTATAGTGTAGATACAGTAAATATACTATAGTGTAGATACCATACATGTACTATAGCAAAGCTACAATACATGTACTACAGCATAGATATTATACATGTACTACAGTGCAGCTATAGTACATGTCTTTGCTTTGAATGCCAAAAAATAAGATAACAATTCTTTGTAGGAAGTCTTATAAAACTACAACTTCTATATTGACCTGTAAGACTAATCCTCTATATGAAATCTTATAAACTTACAACTTCTATATTGACCTGTAAGACTAATCCTCTATATGAAATCTTATAAACTTACAACTTCTATATTGACCTGTAAGACTAATCCTCTATATGAAATCTTATAAACTTACAACTTCTATATTGACCTGTAAGACTAATCCTCTATATGAAATCTTATAAACTTACAACTTCTATATTGACCTGTAAGACTAATCCTCTATATGAAATCTTATAAACTTACAACTTCTATATTGACCTGTAAGACTAATCCTCTATATGAAATCTTATAAACTTACAACTTCTATATTGACCTGAAAGACTAATCCTCTATATGAAATCTTATAAACTTACAACTTCTATTAAGACAATAAGATTGTTATGATGCTGCAATAATATATCTGTTTAAAAGAAACCTCAATATTTTATTATCTCTATATACAAAGTTTTTGATAATGACAACAAATGTTTTCCTTGTAATGTGTTATGACAAAATATGGTTTTGAATTGATAAATCAGATTCTGACACAATTGGCAAAGGGCACATTGATTGAATTAAAAGGCAAGTCCATGTGCAAAAAGTGCTAATATATTAAAAGCATGGCCCGATGCCAAGCATAGGTTATAGGTTTGGCCTCATGCTCAAGAATTAGTTGAAAGCCAGGGTTGGTGACTGATATACTTTTGGCAGGGTGTTATCACTACTGGATAGCTGTGATCATGCAGATGTCTCAGTCTGAAATAAGCAAAAAGATTCTGTAAACCACAACCTTAAAAGCCACAGGTGTTTGTGGGCAGAATGGAAATCATAAGAGTTACTTCCCTTTAAGCCTCATGTCAAGTATACATCAAAAACATATACAACGGATTAAAATGCAATAAGAAACAATGATTTAATCTAGCAAGTCCAGCTCTAAACAAAAACTGATGAAAAAAAAAATCAAATGAAATATATTTTCTACAGATAAATTAAAATTTCAAGCCACAACTTAAAATTTATCTTGCAAAAAAAAAAAGATACACTATTTAAAGGAGACAAGCACAGTTATGTCCACAGGTACAATTCTTAAAACATGGATACAAATAATTCCCTCTCTTTAAAGATATATGATAAAATATAAGTGGAAAGTAACAATGAATCTATTCCATTACTTCGTCTTGTTCCATTTATGATTGATTAAATCACATATCTTCCTAAAGATAAGTCTTTTTGGAGTTAGGAGGTAAATAGCTCCTGTATTATTAAGCATTCAATAAAATCTAAATGATATCTTTTGAAAATTAATCCATAGTCAAAGCTATAGAAAAATCCTTGGTATGGTCAATTGTGTGAAAACATTCTTAAAGGTCACATGATCCATTTTAGGATTTTTCCAGTCCTGATCATAATATATAAATATACTGATATATACATTTTTCATACCTCATGGAATTCTATTAATTTCATAAATAACTTATGTACAAGCCAACCTGCTTCAGAGTAATATGAAATTTGTCTTGTTGCAAATGGGTCATTATGCGAGGTTACATTAGGTGAGATGTAATCAAGAAAATTAAAATCTATACATTATTTGGTTCAAGTATTCTTTTAAATTTTAATGTTAGAAAAAAAAAATATTAATTTATTGATATTATAATTATAAATGTATTCTGACCAACAAAATAATAAAAGATGCCATAACAAATAAGTGACATTAAATATAAAAATGCTCAATATTTTCATTTTATTATTTATTAAAACCTTTCTTTATTGAAAACATCACATGCCCAATATTTTCTATTTATCTTATTCAAATTACATATTTTTAAAAGATAAATGCTCCAGTTCTAGTACCAGCTATTAATTCTAGATATTTTCTGTTTTTCTGCATCAGCAATATGAAATTATGTACTGAATCTTGACAGTTATTTCCCCTGCCAAAATCATGCTTCCTGACAAGTTGTGTTATCAATATCAGAAAATGTGCATTCTACTGCATACAATAAGCAATCAAATCTGGTAATTGATGGTACCTTGCTGATGTCATTAATATGCCCCAAATGCTTTCCTAATCAGATATTCATTCAATCAAATCTGATAATTGATGGTACCTTGCTGATGTCATTAATATGCCCCAAATGCTTTCCCAATTAGATATTCATTCTAAAGATACTCTATTTTGAGTGTTTGATAACCCCACTCACCCAGCTGGCCATGCTGGATATTTGGAAACTGATGGTTTTTTTTCCCCAAATAACCTCCATATGTTGCATGTTTGGCAGTTTAAAACAATATTTTTCAAGCGATAGATTAAACTGATATGTATGACTATATACTATGCATACCAAAATGGTTTTTATATATCAAGTAAGCATTCTGCACGTACATCTTAATGAACATGCTGAAATTAGCTTAATTAACCCATTGAAATTTTCATATTTGATACTGCTCATAAAATTAGATTAATCTGGACTACAATGTCCAGCAAATGATCTTTTTTTCACAAAGTTACATCATGACTAATGAAGTGTAAAATATGTTATATGGTATAACAACCAAATATACTTTAACAAGTGCACATATGCTTTTTCTTGTTTACTGCTTCAATGAAGTTTGACTTGTTGGGAGCAAACAGATGCTAAAACTTATAGAACTTGCTGATAGCTGATATTGTTGGAACTTACACTATGCATGCTTAATGTCTAGCACTTAACTATATGAGTTAAATCCATCTTTATAACAAATCCAACACACATTTTATTTTCAGTCTAATTTAGTTCAACCAGATCTCTTATGATGCTCTATGAGATCTTCACCACATAAAGATCTGTTAAAGGTCTCTAGAAATCTGGTACAGACAGACTGATTTGGTCACTAACAAACAAGTAGATCAAATATATGTATCATTTTTTAGTTTCTATTTTAAACTGACCAAGCAAGTAATGTGACCATATTTAGAGAAACAATGCACTTTGAAAATGGACTGTTAACAAAAGCAAGTTCTTCTACCATGTACATACACATGATGAGGGCACTGTTTTTTTATATAGTAGATGTACAATTATTATGAAGAGTTCCAACTTCACAAAATTTACCCAAAATCAATTTTGGTAATTGCTCAGTATTGTACGTCAAATACAGTAACTATAAATTACTCAATCCAGAAAATGGATAGTAAATAGTTTTGAAAAAAAGTCCACCATACACATTAGGTTTATATTGTTTGCATGGAAACCCAAATATAACAAAAAGCATCTATCCCAATCTTATACCAGTATGTTGCAATGGTATAAGCACATACAACCTTCCCAATTTAAAAAATAAACCTTTATGTGTATTACATTACACTATATAATGTACATTCAATAGATTAAAGCCTGCTAAAATTAGTCGCAATACTGGAAAAAGTTAGAACAGCCTTGCAACCACAGGTCTAGACCCAAATAAAGGTCATGAAAGGTCCTGTGTAGGGTCATGAAAGGTCATCCAAAATTTTTAAAATATAATAAGCCTGATGATTGGAAGGTTAGAAACCACTGGTAAAAAAACTGATATTTCAGTATATAAACAAGCAAAATAGCTAATAATTTGGTTGAAGTTATCATTCTGGTGTGCTTACTATAAAAAAATTTCTTGAGAATGATCAAGCTAGTCATCCTACTTATACGTCCATACCAATGATGGTCTTAAAATCTTTAAGACCATGTACAGCCTGCAAATATTGAATTTTAAAAATCTGAAACCACATGAAAATTTGCATACCATTAAGAATTAAGAAACAGCATACAACTCGTATTTTAAAATTTAAGCTAACTATTTAGATATACAAGGTCTGTGGCCTATACTAAATTAAACATAGATGTATCTTGCACTATTTAGATATACAAGGTCTGTGGCCTATACTAAATTAAACATAGATGTATCTTGCACTATTTAGATATACAAGGTCTGTGGTCTATACTAAATTAAACATGTATCTTGCACTATTCTTGTATATTGATGATCAATAAAACACTTTTAGTGTTGTGTTATTAAATGTGTGTTAACCAAAGATTTTAATTACTGATCTTGCAGAATGAATGCAGTCACATCACAATAGTTAATGAAGACATATTTATATGACTAGAATATTATTCAGGTCTCCAAAACAAAACTTGTTCAATAAATAAGATTTATATCCAATTTGTGATACTTAAAATATGTGTACAAAAAGATAAAGAAGCAGATAAAAGTGTAGGCAATCACCTCTGTCTTTAAAAAAGAAAAAGTTCTAATCTGACCATACAAAAAACATTTTTTGTTTCAAAATTTTTAAATATCCCTATTTACTTTTCATTAAAAAATTATCTCTCATAGCCAGTCTATTCTAGAACCTACCACTTCTTGTTGGAGGTGGGAAAGGGCCAAATTTAAAATGATAAATACTTGGGAGTTTTTAAAAGGAAATTGAAGGCAACAGCATGCCAATATTTGCATATTTGGTTAATCTTGTACCATGATTTTTAGAAAATGCTGCAAATTCAACAACTGCACATGCTATAATGGACCCAGCACACCTATGATAAAAATGTAACAACTCAGACATCACATCTGGTTTCAAAACTCTTTCATCAACAAGTGGATACATTAATAGTTGATATGCACCTTTCTCCTTCATAACAAATTAAATATTGCAATATGATAGATTAAAAAGGCTAAATTAGCAATTAAAAATCTGTACATATTTTCATTTCAAACCTGGATATTTAATGAAGAGGTGTTTGTATTTATACACACAGATTTATGCTGACTTGGAAACCTAATTTAAAGTTTCAGTTCTTATTGAATCTTTTTTATTTACAATATTTATAAACCTACCTGATTGGAAAGAGCAGTGTTTTAATCTGATTTTCAGAGATCATACTCATTATGTTGGAAATGCTTACCACAATCTTGATCCCCATATTTATTTCTTCCAAACTTTTATCAATTTGATCTTACTTATTTTACTATATCCTAATCGAAATTGTAATGATAAAAGTATAATTAATGCGCAGTCTCTTCCCCACAATAAATATCTTACAAGACCTTGATTTAAACCCATAAACCATGTATGATGCAAACTGGATGTCAATCAGATGCAGGTATCTCATTAGTATGTTCTGTTTGTATTACACATGATCCATGACATTGATAATATAAACTTATTTACCAAGTGAAATGAATTTATTCTCCAGATTCGTAAAAAACCAAAAAAGACAAGAGACTACCTCATATATGTATGTATGTATGTATGTATGTATGTATGTATGTATGTATGTATGTATGTATGTATGTATGTATGTATGTATGTATGTATGTATGTATGTATGTATGTATGTATGTATGTATGTATGTATGTATGTATGTATGTATGTATGTATGTATGTATGTATGTATGTATGTATGTATGACATTACTTTAATAATAAGGATACTCAATTTTAAGCTTATCCAACATCTTGATAGTACAAGACCATTTAACAAGTTGACAAATGTAGTCAGAAATATAGTTGACAGTGTTAATAAGCTTAGTTAATCAGCTGCAAGGTCATGTTATTAATGTCACTAATAATCATATTCAACCAAATTCATAATCACATAGGCCAATTTACCAAATTTAATCAAAATGTTAAAATAAATAGTTCATACTGTGGTAACCCAAACTCCCAAAAATAAAACAGTTAAGAAGATATAAGATCACCTTATAAAAAAGCATATGCTTTAAATACACTTGTAAATACAATTGTAAAAAGAAGCCCAGCCAATTATGTAGAAGACCACCTCATTAATATACATAGATCTTACTCCTAATAATACATACACCATATTGTGATGATATAAACCTACAAACCTACTGATCAAATTATGATCGGAAATTTGGTTTTAGTTTTTAACGAAACTGGATCAGATTACAATCTTTTGAATGGAGAACAAGTTCATAAAATCACATGTAGGTATTATGCATAGATCCTCTACATTACTGAAATCACGCGAGACCTTGATTACATATGGATATATTCAAAGCTTGATAAAATTCAGAGAAAAGAAAAATATGACTTCCTGAGTGGTAAGAAGTTTATTAATGGCTCTTTCTTGTTATCAAATTCAAACAGAATCTTGAAGATATGAGCCCATATTCCAAATCTTTTGAAACTAATGCTTCATCCATATAATTACAGTGTCAATGTCGATACACTGTTTAACAATTGGTAAGAAACCAGTTTCTTTTATGAAATGCCTTGTTGCTGAGCACTAAAAACAGGTAATACACTGTTTAAAAAAATGGTAAAAAACCAGATTTTGGATGAAATGCCTTGCTGAGCACTAAAAGCAGGTGACTGTTTAATACTTCTCTCATCATTAAATTCAGTAGATGATCATTATAATAAGTTTTACAATACAGCCACACTCAATATTTAATTAAATTCTTCCATGAAGAATTTTGCTCTTTACTAAAGATGTCAAAATTTTCAAAAACTTCTATCAGGTATTTATGATCGGTTACCTGGGTACCCAATCAAATGGAAATTGTATTAAATGTGTAGAATCCTGAAATTCACAAAAACTGATAAATATCACTGCCTAATGTCATCTGCTACAAACATTTATCCTCATTTTCTGATATGTATCTGAAATCATCCATCATCGTCAAGTAAATCATTGTGGTTTAGTCATTGTAGATATTGTCCGACTCCTTTCCTTGGTTACATTGTCACTGCCAATATTTGTTGAGCTTTGTAAGTAACAATTTTATCATACAGTTTGTGAAATCTCTTAAAGTTTATAACCAAGTCTGTTGTGTGGCAAAATCAAATAACCACTCTCAGCTACTTGCCATTGTACTAAATTTGAGGCACCATCAAATGGTTGTATTGTGGGCAAACAAGCTATAGAATTAAGATCAATTATTTACTGAATCAGTCAAGACTTCTGCTTGGCACTGCAAAAGTGCAAAAGGTTTGCCAACTTGAAAACAAAGTGAGTGTTGCCTTAACAAGGAATGGCAAATCTGTGCATGTTAAATGTGTATCCTATAGCACATTTTATTTGCCAGGTTATTACCAATAGGCATGTACCCATGTACCTAGATACATTTTGCATGTATCCTAGTACCCAGATACCTGTTGGCATGTATCGAAGTACCCAGATACCTGTTTGCATGTATCCAAGTACCCAGATACCTGTTGGCATGTATCAATTACACAGATACTCATTAGCATCTTTACTAATTAACTCAAAAGAAATAACAAACCATCACTAAGCATGGATGTACAGTTGCATCTATTCCACAGTGAAAGGATGTTCTATTATTAAGCTGGAAACAATGAACATTTTCAACCAGATAGGCATCGTGTATAGGAAAAAATGTTTCTAATTTCTCCAACAGATATTTAAATGACAGTGAAGGATGACAAATGAAGAATGAAAAATTTTATCACAAGTGTAACATCAGTTTCCACCCACTTTTGCGATAAGTTCATCACATATTGCTGTCAATTCCTGGTTCTCCTTAACCTGAAATGAGAATGTAATATACTATTAGACTCACAAGAAGGCTGAGGCCATTGTTGAAAGCATAAAAATAACATATGATCTTGACCCCTCAAATTAAAGGTTAAGCAAGCATGTTAATCAGAGGTTCATTCTTAGCAAACTAAAAATCTATCAGAGATTCATCCCTAATATGATAAAACTGTATCAAAGATATTCATTCCAAGTATGATAACAATGTATCAAAGAGATTCATTCCAAGTACGATAACAATGTATCAAAGAGATTCATTCCAAGTATGATAACAGTGTATCAAAGAGATTCATTCCAAGTATGATAACAATGTATCAAAGAGATTCATTCCAAGTATGATAACAATGTATCAAAGAGATTCATTCCAAGTACGATAACAGTGTATCAAAGAGATTCATTCCAAGTATGATAACAATTATCAAAGAGATTCATTCCAAGTATGATAACAATGTATCAAAGAGATTCATTCCAAGTATGATAACAGTGTATCAAAGAGATTCATTCCAAGTATGATAACAATGTATCAAAGAGATTCATTCCAAGTATGATAACAATGTATCAAAGAGATTCATTCCAAGTATGATAACAATGTATCAAAGAGATTCATTCCAAGTATGATAACAATTATCAAAGAGATTCATTCCAAGTATGATAACAATGTATCAAAGAGATTCATTCCAAGTATGATAACAATGTATCAAAGAGATTCATTCCAAGTATGATAACAGTGTATCAAAGAGATTCATTCCAAGTATGATAACAATTATCAAAGAGATTCATTCCAAGTATGATAACAATGTATCAAAGAGATTCATTCCAAGTATGATAACAGTGTATCAAAGAGATTCATTCCAAGTATGATAACAATGTATCAAAGAGATTCATTCCAAGTATGATAACAATGTATCAAAGAGATTCATTCCAAGTATGATAACAGTGTATCAAAGAGATTCATTCCAAGTATGATAACAATTATCAAAGAGATTCATTCCAAGTATGATAACAATGTATCAAAGAGATTCATTCCAAGTATGATAACAGTGTATCAAAGAGATTCATTCCAAGTATGATAACAGTGTATCAAAGAGATTCATTCCAAGTATGATAACAATGTATCAAAGAGATTCATTCCAAGTATGATAACAATGTATCAAAGAGATTCATTCCAAGTATGATAACAGTGTATCAAAGAGATTCATTCCAAGTATGATAACAATGTATCAAAGAGATTCATTCCAAGTGTGATAACAATGTATCAAAGAGATTCATTCCAAGTATGATAACAGTGTATCAAAGAGATTCATTCCAAGAATGATAACAATGTATCAAAGGATATAGAAAATATTAAGCATATGAAGAAACGTTTAAGAAAACCATAATTTTACAATAAACAATAACACCACCAGCTACTATTCAAAATAGATTCTGGAAGTCAACTCATCTACATTTGCTCTAAATCCAATCACAACACCTAATCAGACCCATCTATGGAGTTTAAGATTTTAGTCACCACAACAACATTGTCACTCTTGAGTTATTAAACTGAAGATGCTGATTTTATCATGTTGATCTTGTCTTTTTTATATTGTCTTTAAACGTCAACAAATTTAGGATGCAATTAAAAGGTAAATACATAATCAACATTGGACTTTACTATTTTAAACAATTTTTTAGTCATATCGCTATGACATCTCCAGTGTGGCAGTTTATAGTGATGTATAGCACTGGGGGGCATCATGCTACATGATGTCCCACCCAAACACATTATCCTGACACCAGGCCAACCAGTGCTAACACTAACCTCTTAATGCTAAGCGCCAGGTGATACAGCTATTAGCAAACAGGAAACAAGTCAAATATTCCTATAATGTGGTAATATAAGTCAAAATCAAATCATTATATATATATATATATATATATATATATATATATATATATATATATATATATATATATATATATATATATATATATGAGAGGGGGTAGGATGGTAACATGGTAGGAAAAACTTGGATAACCAGTGGGTCAAATTTGCTAATTTATGGTAAGCTACTAAAGTGCACAAATATTTTGTAAGGAAATATTTTTTTGTGATTGAGATCATTTGTTTATATTTTGTCTATAACTTGAGTCTCCTATTGATGGCAATCTTATCACACAGTGCAATCATGTCTTCACAAGACAATTGATAATCTGCAAATTGCCCATTGCCAAAGCTTTTAGTCATTATAAACAAAACTGATTATGCAATTGTCTCCAGAGAAGTAAGGCAGCATCTACATCTTACTATTTATTTACAAAGTCATGAAATAAAAGAATCAACATGTTCAGTCCATTTGAAATTTCTACCATATGCACTACCGTGTAAGTCGAGTCAAACAGCAGACGACAATAATCCTAATCTGCCACTTCAGGATAGTCTACATTGTTTATTCTACTGGCTACTCCTAACAAACTGCACTGATTCAGACCTGATGGTACATTATGTGATGGCAGATTTGATGGTACATTATGTAATGGCAGATTTGATGGTAGATTATGTGATGGCAGATTTGATGGTGCATTATGTGATGGCAAACCAGATGAAGTATTATTTGATGGCAGATGTGATGGTGCAATATTTGATGGCAGATGTGATGGTGCATTATGTGACTGCAGATCTGATGGTGCAATATGTGATGGCAGATGTGATGGTGCATTATGTGACAGCAGACTAGTTGTTGCATTATGTGACAGCAGACTAGATGGTGCATTATGTGATGGCAGACCTGATGGTACATTATGTGATGGCAGACCTGATGGTGGATTATGTGACGGCAGACCTGATGGTGCAATATGTGATGGCAGATGTCATGGTGCATTATGTGACAGCAGATCTGATGGTGGATTATGTGATGGCAGACCTGATGGTGCATTGTGTGATGGCAGACATGATGGTACATTATGTGATGGCAGACATGATGGTACATTATGTGATGGCAGACCTGATGGTACATTATGTGATGGCAGACCTGATGGTACATTATGTGATGGCAGACCTGATGGTACATTATGTGATGACAAATCTGATGATGGATTATGTGATGGCAGATTTGATGGTACATTATGTGATGGCAGATGTCATGGTGCATTATGTGATGGCAGATTTGATGGTGCATTATGTGATGGCAGATTTGATGGTGCAATATGTGATGGCAAACCAGATGAAGTATTATTTGATGGCAGATGTGATGGTGCAATATTTGATGGCAGATGTGATGGTGCATTATGTGACTGCAGATCTGATGGTGCAATATGTGATGGCAGATGTGATGGTGCATTATGTGACAGCAGACTAGTTGTTGCATTATGTGACAGCAGACTAGATGGTGCATTATGTGACGGCAGATGTGGGTATGTTCAGTATGCAGTTGGTTTCATAACTGAGTATATATTCTATGTTAAAAAAGGTGCATTTTTCTTTGGTTACATTTCCAACTTTAAATAGCTTTAGACAGTCCTATATACTTAAAAATAAGTACCCGATATTTCTGGTATAAACTCTTCAATGCAATTGACCGGACAGAACATTCTATAAAGCCACATGAAAACAATTCTTAGAAAAAATAAGTGATGGAAGTAAAAGATCTAAATAAAATTTTACCTTTGGTGTGACCATAATTCTTAAAAATTACAATTTTTCTGTTATTAGTGTAGTATACAAACCAAACCAATTTCAGAATTACAGATAAAAACAGAAAATTTCCAAGACAAAAAAGTTGCCAGGATACCATAAATTGACAAATTTTATGTGTATGCACATTTTTCCAAAAAAGTAAAACAAAATTCATAAAGTTATTTTTCATTAAGTATATAATACAGAACATACAACAGACATTGTCAATTCATGTTAAATATTCTAATACAGAATATTCAATAGACAATTTGTCAAGTCAAGCATATAATACAGAACATACAACAGTCTGTCAATTCATGTTAAATATTATAATACAGAATATTCAATAGACAATTTGTCAAGTCAAGCATATAATACAGAACATACAACAGTCTGTCAATTCATGTTAAATATTATAATACAGAATATTCAATAGACAATTTGTCAAGTCAAGCATATAATACAGAACATACAACAGTCTGTCAATTCATGTTAAATATTATAATACAGAATATTCAATAGACAATTTGTCAAGTCAAGCATATAATACAGAACATACAACAGTCTGTCAATTCATGTTAAATATTATAATACAGAATATTCAATAGACAATTTGTCAAGTCAAGCATATAATACAGAACATACAACAGTCTGTCAATTCATGTTAAATATTATAATACAGAATATTCAATAGACAATTTGTCAAGTCAAGCATATAATACAGAACATACAACAGACATTGTCAATTCATGTTAAATATTATAATACAGAATATTCAATAGACAATTTGTCAAGTCAAGCATATAATACAGAACATACAACAGTCTGTCAATTCATGTTAAATATTATAATACAGAATATTCAATAGACAATTTGTCAAGACAAGTATATAATACAGAACATACAACAGTCTGTCAATTCATGTTAAATATTATAATACAAAATATTCAATAGACAATTTGTCAAGTCAAGTATATAATACAGAACATACAACAGTCTGTCAATTCATGTTAAATATTATAATACAGAATATTCAATAGACAATTTGTCAAGTCAAGCATATAATACAGAACATACAACAGTCTGTCAATTCATGTTAAATATTATAATACAGAATATTCAATAGACAATTTGTCAAGTCAAGCATATAATACAGAACATACAACAGTCTGTCAATTTATGTTAAATATTATAATACAGAATATTCAATAGACAATTTGTCAAGTCAAGCATATAATACAGAACATACAACAGTCTGTCAATTCATGTTAAATATTATAATACAGAATATTCAATAGACAATTTGTCAAGTCAAGCATATAATACAGAACATACAACAGACATTGTCAATTCATGTTAAATATTATAATACAGAATATTCAATAGACAATTTGTCAAGTCAAGCATATAATACAGAACATACAACAGTCTGTCAATTCATGTTAAATATTATATATAATACAGAATATTCAATAGACAATTTGTCAAGTCAAGCATATAATACAGAACATACAACAGTCTGTCAATTTGTGATTTGTTTAATGAATAAAATATGATGTACAGTAAAACCTGTCAATAGCAGCCACAATTTGAAATGGTCAAACTAGCCTTTTATACACAAGTGACTTCAGGATAAAAGTCAACTCTCCAAAATTAATGTTTTTGAACAAATACGATGCATGCACCGAATACCTAACAAATGGTAATATAATATAATATAATATAATATAATATAATATAATATAATATAATATAATATAATATAATATAATATAATATAATATAATATAATAACATTATAATTATTATTATTATTTCTTTTGCTATTATTATTTCTAGCAACTGGCATAATTTCCTGTTGAGAATACTCATCATGTAAATTTATCAATAATACATTCTTGAAAGCAAGGTTTAATTGATAGGTTTATTCAAGTTTTCCTTACTATCTATTTTTCATGTACTACACCGGTTTATATAAATAGCACACTAATCACTAAGCCTCTGTAGCTCACTGGTAAGGAGATAGCAAGATAAGCTGCATGTATACTGCACCTACAGTCAGTGGTCTCAGAAGTAACAGACCTAGGTCAAATATACAAAGTGTCAACCAAATGATTGAAGGTCACCTTTGTTCAAAGACTTTTGATGATAAAGTGTCAATCCAATGACTGGACATCACCTTTGTTCAAAAACTTGTGTTGATAAAGTATCTACCCACTAAATGAGGATCACCTTTGTTTAAAGACTTATAACAAAGTTTTCAACTAAAGTCTGAAGGTCACCTTTGTTTTAAGACTTGTTATAATATCGTGTCAACCCAATGACTGAAGGTCACCTTTGTTCGAAGACTTGCAATAATATTGTGTCAACCTAATGACTGAAGGTTACAAATGTTCAAAGACTTGCTTAATATAGTGTCAAACCAATGACTGAAGGTTATCTTTGTTCAAAGACTTGTAATGAATTTTAAGTTGAAACACTAATCCTGCCATGTATTTATTATCAAATGTGCATAAGTTTCATCCTTAATTCTGTATCTGATACTGTCATAGCAGCCATTCAATATTTTTAAACAACAGAATCTCTCATATGGAATAATGCTTGTACTGTTTGTCCACTTTTATTAGATTCAAAGTTATAACTGCCAATTAGCATTTTATTTCAAAACATGAAAGGACATTTAATGCAATCAGGAATTAACGTTGAACATATCTGTTAATTTTTCTCAGACCAGAATGCATTTTAAGCATATACAGATTTATGTAGCTATTTCCATAATATTATAATCCTTTAGTTTGTTGTGTTTTGCTTACAATAATTACAATCCACTTATCGGACAAAAATATGCAGTGTCTTAAAGATGCATTTGATTTTTCACATATCAATATGTAGAAAGAGCTTACAATGATCCAATGATCTTGATTCCAAAACTATTATTATCATGAAAAACTAACAAAAATAGCTGATGAGACCATATTTCATAATCTACTGCAAATTCTGGGTAAAATTAATTCTATATCAAACCTTTACTGAAGAATACATTTAGTAAGGTAATCCTCTCACCCCACCAAAATAAACAGCTAGCCATTGACGGATGGAATAAGATTACTGTTAAATACATTACTTCTAGAGAATAAAATAAACTGGGGGAAAATCTCAATGGTCATTGAATAAAGGTGGCCAGTATATAAAAGTAACTATTAGGGCAGGTTTTACACTACATATCAACTGTCCCATGTGGATTCAGGGGAGAACACTCTTACCTTCTGTTCCAGACTTCTTTCAAGTCCCTGAACTTTCAGATCTGTCTTTCTAAGAGCAGCCTCTAACCTAGCCACATCTGATGTTGTTGACTTTCTCAACTTATCCATTTCCTGATTGGCTCTACAAATATTAAATAAAACATTTCTCATAATTCAATTACATTTGCTTTTATTTAATTGAACTGCACAATAAGTAACAACAAATTTTACGTGTACTTAGTGGCCTTGTAGTTGGCTTGATGTTGTATTTCAGGTGCATGGTGTCTTAATAAAGTATGATGAAATCCTATGAGAATTTTCTTGATACATTTGATATGGCAAAGTTACAAAGTATTTATGTATGCTGTGACATTTTACAGCACATAAGCACCAACATGGCTGTGTTTTGCCAATAAAAGATTAAAGTAATAAAAAACTGAACTGCACAAAAATTTAGAAAAAAGCTTTCTAAATGTATAGTCAGGTACAATAAGTCAAAATATAAATCATATGAATTTTAAAATTCTGTGAAATATATACACAATACAAGATAAAGGTTACACATTTAAACCATAATAAGATTAAAATTTAATATAGAAACCACATTTAAATTCCAACTATTGTCTAGGGGTGGTACATTCTTCTAGTAAAGACAATATAAACAGTTTGCATCAAAATACTTGTCTCACACTCAACAAGAATGTGTCCACCGGCAGTGGACACTAGCAGGGTACACACTGAGGTGGATATGATGTTCTTAAGGTATGTTTGTGGAGTTTTCATGTCACTTAATTTGCCGTGTATCGTAAACATGCCGATCAAGTCAGCAAATGTGATTTTCCTTTTGTACAGCACAGTTTTGACTACTTTATTTGCCTTTTCATTTGCCAATGTGACAAGGGGGTCAGGAGCAAACATTACTTTCCCCATGTGGGATAAGAATGTCATGTTTCTCTACTGTCTAGGATATTAATGGCTTGTGAATCTTAAAATTGTACAATGCTTTCAACATGAAAAGGAAAAATATATTGCAATTTTGTTTTGCAGAGGTTTCAAAATAGCTCAAATCTCTAGGCATAGCTTTAATTTCTCTGCTACAAAGTGAGGCTTATTCTGGCAATCAGCATATGATTACAATGTCATGTCACTATAGCAACCCTGTTTGCAATCTTTCGAACCATCTATATGCAGGGTCATATGGGTAGAATGGGAGGCTCTGATTTGATTGACTTGACTCTAAAGGACAGGACCTGTCAAAGCCTTTGAACTCGTAATGTAAACAATTAGGTTTTAATTATCATGGTGGTAAACACAGAAATCTGCACATTTCCAACAATGATTCTGGCTGTTTTGAAGTAGGGATGGTTTTGAATCCCAAAGGGTGGAATGACACTTGGTTTCTGCACACAAAAGCTTCAGTATGTGTACTTAAACACTACATCATATGCAGGGTTTGATGGATTTGCTAGCGTACTGAAAAACAATTTCAATTGCCTAAATTAAATTGATGGTTCATATGTCAACACAGAGATCTGAATTGGTAGTTCTACATGGTCCCTGACTGTGCACTGGATCAATCATCTGAAGGTAGAATTTACAAGTTTATTCATACACAACAGGAACACAACCAATTTTTCTTCTTACAAAATGACCTTCCATTAGGCAGTCTTTGATCTGTAGTTGATCAAAAAGTTATTGATATACAAAGGGCAGTCATTTTCTGGATTACGACACTTCATTGTGCAATTAATTTTGATGTTGAACTGGGTGACTGACAACGGAGGTACAACCATTTCCTGAGTAGCTTTCAAACAGTGAGCTACCTACCTTAACCCGGAAGATTTTATCTTTAAAAAAAATTGGAGATAAAGTTATGCAGTTGTCCCTTAGACCTAGGATGAGTAATTCATTCATTATTCATTGTGGTATCATAAGCTTTCCCCAAATAATAAAAATGATGGCAACAATATTTGTTCTTTCATTATGAAAGCATCTCTAATAAATGATTCAGGTCTGACAAGATGCTCCATTGTGCTTACCCGACATTTGAATCCTCAATGAACATCATACAGCAGGTTGTTGGATTTGAGATAGCATATTGATATTATGGTACAAGATTTGGAAGAGTCAGTTTGGTCATTTTCTGGTTTGGGTATGATATCACCATTGCTTTTTGCCATGACTGCTGGAAGTCACCATTTACCCGAATTTTATGATTAGCAGTGTATTTAAACATAGTAAGCATTTCAGAAGCTGATAGTGGACATCATCTAGTCCTGTTTACGTGTCAGATACATCATCTAGCCCTGCTTACGTGTCAGGGATATCATCTAGTCCTGTTTAAGTGTCAGGGATATCATCTAGTCCTGCTGAAGTGTCAAAGGATATCATCTAGTCCTGTTAAGTGTCAGGGATATTATCTAATCCTGTTTAAGTGTCAGGATATCATCTAGTCCTGCTTAAGTGTCAGGGATATCATCTAGTCCTGTTTAAGAGTCAGGGACTCATTCAATATAGTCCAAAAACTCTTGGATAGAGTTTACTGTAAACTTGTGCATCAGCAGATTAAAAATTCTGAGGATCCTTTTCTTCTTTTTTTGACATGGCAGAAGGTTTTATAATATTTCTCTTGTGAGACATTCTTGGAGAATATTTAAGACAAAGTATTTGAGAGACAAGGTCACAAAACATTGTTACTCATTAGAATTGAACTTTCCAGACACCTGAATATGATGGAAACATGATTGTGACTATCCATACAAAAAGGCTAAATGAGGAAAACATGATTGCAGCTTTCCATGCAAAAAGGCTTGAAAATGAGGAAAACACAATTGTAGCTTTTGTGGAATTAGAAAAGCCATTAATGACTGAAATTTTCCAATCAAATACATTGAGAAATTCAGATGAATTTTAAATAAAGGGGATTAAATTAAGGGAGGCAACTCATTAACAACAAGAAAACTTGCATATCTAGTTTTTCTTCAGCTTGCAGCCTGATTGCTGCACATTTGTCTTCTGCCTCTTTCAGCTTCACTTGGTAATCCTGTACACACTTCTTCAACACTTCTTCATTCTGCAACAAAAAGCATTAATAGGCTATTTAACACAGTAATTTTTAATGCAATAACTCAATTTTTTCAACTGACATAGATTAACTCCACTGATACAATGCAGTCATTTGTAATTTGACTTCCTAAAACAATTAATAACATTGACACTATACCAGTTTTCTAAAATATCTGCATCATGAGAAAGCATGGATCATATTACTACTGAATTGTTTCTGACAGAAGAAGAAGCTTGTATGTAGAGATGGCAGTGCACAGAAGTCTCATTTTGAAGACTTCATTTTTACTTTATATTATTATCTCAGAATTAAACCATTTTTTTTATTGTCAGGCTACAGTAAATAAACTTTATTTTCACAGGTAATATTGTAATTTTATTGTGAGATAATTTCCTGCTTTGTTCTGAAGGCAAAATATGCATCATAATATTGCATTCACTTATTACAGCATCATCAATGACAACAAGATATATGCTCCCCATGCAGGCCCAGGGATGCAGAATACAACCAATGTGCTCTGCCAGTTTTGGCAAGAGGTGTCTAATGGCAAAACAAGCTACATACACTGCACTCAATAACCTACTTTGTTTTTCTGCTGTAAAAAATCAATTCTAATTTGAACAGATTCTTCATCCTTATTAATTTGATATCTTTCAATGATGAAATCCAGCTGGAATGTCTACTGCCATTGCATGAAAAGTATATTAGCTTAAATTCTTTACTAATGAAATTAAAACTGGAATTGTACCAATTCCATAAAAAGACAAATGTATAAATTCCATAAAAAGACAAATTACTGAAAGAACATAAAATGTTTAAGAGAATGCAGATACCTCTATCAAAAATAGTACAATTTAAAAAACAAGTTAAAATTAAGTTAAATTTCAAAGATCTTCTTGATTAGTATAGAGCACTATCCCAAAGATATTTTGAATTCCATTAGGCCATTAACAGTGTCTGAATGTAAAAAGGACTTTGTTATTATCTGGGTAGATACACATACTGACAGAGATAATCGGAATGACTGATAGTGATAACATATATATATATATATATATATATATATATATATATATATATATATATATATATATATATATATATATATATATATATATAAAGTATTTTACTCATGAAACAAGAGTACCATTAATGGCACATTATACACCCAGTCCATTTTGTAACAATCCAATATGCAGGCACCAGATGGGTATGGCTAACTTTGAAGATGAATGATTAAGGTGTTAAAATGACAATTGTGTGGTACTCCAACTACACTTAATGTGCAAAGACCATTAGATGTAAAGGTTTTCTTTAATTCCCATAGTGCAGTCCATCAACAAAATTTGGTCAAGGAACTTACTGTAGACCAAAGGTTTTCTTCCAAACCATTTTTCTTTGAGTAACAAAGTACACAGAACAGAGATAAAGTTATTATGCAAAATTATTTACCTTCTAACAGCTAGTGACCTTGACCTACAACCCACAAAATATAGGTTTCTTTTTTACCTGAAGTGTCAGTCTTCCAAACTCCAGTAAATGTATATAGTCAATTTTAACAAAATTCTGCCATTGACCTTGACCTTTGAATCCCAAAATTAATAGGCTTTTTTCTAACTTGAAGTGTCAATCATGCACAAATTTTGTTGAAATTACATAGTTGACAGCTGGCAATTTTGTGCAGATACCATTTACCTGCAGTCACAGTGACCTTAACATAATGTCCCCCAATTCAAGAAGTTTTTTTTTTCAAATCCCAAGTGCAAGCCATCCATAAAATTTATACTGGGTTTATGGTGCAGAATAAAAACAATTATTGTGTAAAATCCAATATTATTCTTTCAATGACCTTCATCTTTGACCTTCTGATCTCAAAACAGATCATCTTCTTTCTCATCTCTAGTGTAAGCCATCCATAACATTTAGTCCAGGGATGTTATGTATAACTAATGTTACTGTGTGTAAACCAATATCAGTCTTTCTGTTGCAGTGACCTTAACCTCTGAACTTTTGAAGCCCAAATCTATATGCTTCTTTCTTACCACATTTTCAAACCATCCACAAAGTTTGGTAACAGTTGATAGTGGTTAACTCCAGTTATTGTCCTCAGAATACATTGATATTGACCCTGCTCCCCCCCCAAGAAAACCCCCAATAACATTCTTAATCACCTTGCATGCAATTCTTTTTTTGAAAATGCTAGACAACTCAAATTGTTGTGCAGAAGTAAAATTGGAAAGAGACATATGAATGGACAGGCAGCATAATAATATAGAAAGATCTGACTTGTGGTAAGAATTTACAAATTTATATTTTATGTTGATAAAGACTAAAGCAATCCAATAAGTCTGCATGCTCTTTCTTGCATTTACCCTTATATAAATATAGCAAGGGTCATTACATAGCAAAGGACATCATTCCCTCAATAATTCTTGAGCAACAGGGTCCATTATCATTGACTGCAGCAAGGGATAACAATAGCAATGGCATTAAAAGTTTGGTTAACATTAACAATTGTGTTTGTGAGGAGTTTTATCAACTTTTGCTGATACAAATTATAAAATTGCCTTTGCTAATAAATGGGGACTGACTTTTAATATAAATCCAGCTGAGATATAGCACTTACAAATTTATGCATCAGTCAAGTTTGAGTTGCTTCCCCCTCAATATTAAACATAAATATACATCAAAACTTCAATCACACTAATAAACCTCTGGTGCCAAATAAATCCATATGGTTGCAACAAGTTCATTCCTAAAAGATACTTTAGATGTCACCATTTCTTCATTGATAGCAATAATTTAGTACAATTCCATCTTGTCTGTACTAACAAATACAGGCAGCATAGGAGAGCTTCACTGTCCTAAAACACTACATCTAGATTTTTAAAAAATAAAAATACAGAATAAAAAGAAAGAAAAATCAGAAATATGTGTTTTATCAGAAGTTATTTTTGAATCCATTACTGCAAAGTTTAAAGAACAATCCACAGATCAAAGGTAAAAGTCATCTACTGTGTGTGATTTGTACTGTGTGTGAAAATAAAGTTGACCTACTCAATATATTACAGTGAAATTGACACCTTTCCTACAATGTAACAGCTGCAAACAACAAATCCATTAATTAGCCTGTGACAACATGCTAAAGGGTCCTAAAGTTTTTAAAATAAACAAAGCTTATCTACTGAGTAAGCATCTTGGTGGGTTTTCATGAAAAGATTTGCAGCCATCAATTTGACAGTTGACAGACACTTTTTATATTAGAATAAAGAAGGGTATATCACATTTATTACACTGAAATCCATTTAAAAGTTAAAACTAAAATAAGAATTTGACTTAAGGAATCTTCTTTTATTGTTATTTATTTCCATGTTGCCACCAGTAAGAATTTACAAATTTCACTGATATTTAATAGTTTAAGTTATTTACTGCAAAAATAGTATTAATAAGGAAATCATACAAAAATATTATTTCTTATTCAAATTTGAAAAAATGCATCATGACAATTTTTAATTTCTGCATACTGACCACCCATTTTTGATGACACAACAAGCAATATATTGAGCTTTATTAACAGATTTTGATTACAATTCTGAACCTTTGAGAGCCTTCTGGTGTGTTTGTTTAAAGAAAATAAGATTTCACTGACGAAACTGATGCTCCACTGGCAGACAAGAATTTCCAGGAGAGTCCTAGAGAGGTGTATTTCTTATTTTAAAGTGCTGAATGTTGAAACCATCTATGATCTTCATGAGCACAAAAAAACTTGTCAAAATTGCCACTTTTGCAATCATAATGGATGCACTGTTTTCATTAAGGACCAATCTGATAAATAGTAAATCATCTGGTGTACTGTTTATTATTTACTGTAAATCTGCATTGTCTGATGTACTAAACCTGACAATATCCTTAACAATAATTATAAAATGATTTTGACAAAATCCCCATACTTAAAAAAGGAAATTTTTAAAAATAAATTATGTAATTTTGAAAAAGCATACCCAATCATATTAATGTTAGAAACATAAGCTCTACTGCCTCAAATAATTCCAGAATTTTGTCATTCATATCTGTATACCATATAGATAAAGAAAAGCAACTCTTACCCATTACCTCCCTTCCAATTCCATCAGGCATATATAATCTATGCTATATCAATAAGGATGCTGACATTTGCAGGGTGGTATGGGAGGGTTCATTAGTAATATGCTTGGGTAAGTGTTTGCAAAGAAGCACAATTTACTAATAAAGTTGCTTTCTTCTTTGATTATTTCCCTGTTTACATCTAGAGTAATGATAGTAGGAAATGCATGAGCATTCAACCTTTAACAGTGAGAAGACTGTCTGAATTTCCTAACAGAATGATAAACCACTCTCCAGATATTACAGCAGCACAATTGAAATTCAAGTCATCCATCACAACAACACTCCAATAAGGATAAGAATGTCTTTCCCTTACTGAGCAAAAAAAGCACTTGGTTGAATCTATCAAAAGTGCTAAACCCATACCTGTCAGGAGATTGTTGACCTCAAAATCTGGTAGCTATCTGGGCCTCAACCACGATTTTTGGGATGCTAAATCTCAGACAAAAAGCAAATTTTTAACTAAATTATGTTGCACCAAGAATAACTACCTGACTACATTAGCTGTATAAAGATAAATCCAGCAACCACAGAAAGACAAAACAAATTTGTTTTTCCCATCTATATTCCATATAGACAAAGGGAAGAAATGTTTATATGTATGCCAGCTCATACAGATGGGAAGCCCATATATTGCCTACCTTTGACATGGTCAGTGTCCCCTCTATTTTGAAGAGACAGGCATTCTTCCTCATCCTCAACATCTATCGAAGCCCTATTTGGAAGCTGTGCTAGAAGGTAGCAATCTGATATTAGTATACATCACGCCAAGTGTCATGCAAGTAGTTGTAGCATCATCCTTACAATGAGAATGGTATTTCGCTATCAAGTAAGCCAATAATGCTGGGAACACACTCGGCAGTATGAAAGTCCTGAAGTACAGTTGGACAGCAGGCTGAGAGGAGTGCTCCACAGCTGCCTGGAATGTCTGTTGGCCATCAAAATGGAAGAATTGGTTACCACAATCTCCAAAAGATTACAAACAAGTACAATGAAATGGATAGATGGCACATTCCATTGAGAACAATTATTCTTAATCGCCAGAATGGAAGGATGGTTAACAACCTTTACGGCAATATAAGACCATGATGGCTAAATACATTATTAACCAAATCAAAATGAAATCCCATAAATCATGTCTTACAGGTCTGAAGGTCATGCTTGGACTTGCAATGGGGAGGAGGGAAATTACTAGTACTGGTTTGCCAAATTAAAGGAAGACATTTTCCAATGGGACACTCTCCCATAAGATCCAATCCATTACTGGATGATTACTAATCACAGGGAGGACTCTATATGGGCAAAACAAACTTATTAGATAAACTTGGCAATGGAGAGGGTAACAATACCCTTGAGGCAATTTCCTGATCAGTCTTCTCATCACTGATTCCAAGAAGATATTGGTCTAGAGTTGCTTGAATGCATTCCATGACACTGCTTCATCCATTGTAGGTGACTGGATCTGATGGCCCTTAATGCAAGCACATAGAATGGTATCACTTAAGATTTATCATCACTGACAACTTTTCTTAATTTGGTTGATTTCTCAGTCAGCACTGCATGCACAGTTGATTCTTCCTCTGTATAGATCACCACTTAAACTTGGTCAAAGTAACCTAATTTATATAATTCCAAGACTATGCACAATTTTATACTTAGCTCCATTACCTGACACTGTAAAAGCAATCATAAAATACTTTGGTGAATTCACTGCAGCAATTTCTACTTGCTGTTTTAAAATTAGTGTTCCACCTCCAGTGAAATATGTTTTGGAAAGTGTACAATGTGGCATGATGTTATTTTTTTTACCTTCCTCAATCCTTCCACTACACCTTTTGTTCTCTCATATCGTTGGTGAAGGTCTGAGAAGGCTGATTCAACTGATTGCAAATCATCAAGAGCCTGACAGAATACAATAAGAATAAGTGATAGTTCACACTGGATTCTATAACTGAATGTAGAAATAAATAAGAAATCTTGTGTATATTTCAAACTCCTTAAAATTATACCTCAAGAGAACCTGATGTTCTAAGACCTGTTTTTGAAAAAATATGTTTAAATAAAAAGCACCAGATGTTCTTTGGTCTCTGCTATTTGACAAAACAATACACAAAAAGCACCTGATGTTTTTTGGTTTTTGTTATTTGAAAAAATGATATACAAATAGCACCTGATATTCTCTGGCCACCATTTTTTGAAAACATACACAAAAAGCACATGATGCTCTGTGTCCTTCATTATCTGATAAATCTATGTACAAATATCAACTGATCTGTGACATCCATTTTTAGGAAAAGTATATATATATATATATATATATATATATATATATATATATATATATATATATATATATATATATATATATTTACAAGTTGCTCAATAAGCATGAAAAGTATCTCAAGAGACTCAGTTCTTTTCAATTTTCTAATTAGGTAAAAACTAAAAACCTTAATATTATTCATGGGTATGGATATTTTTGTACACACAGACATATAGTCAGACACACACACACAGGTGCTAAAGTATCACTATGTCAAATGTTTGCACAAATTATTTGTATTTAACCAAATTTGGTTCCAAATTTTTTATAGTAGTTTTCATTTGATATTGCCAAACATGACCAACAAGCACAGAACAAAATGATTATATAAAACACTCTCTTTTTTTAACCATATAACTGCAACTTGTCCAAGTAAATTTATGATCCAAATTTTAACATTAGCACCACAAGTGTGCAGTAGCTTTGAAAAATCTCATGTAAGTTGTAAAATGTGGAAATTGTTAGATCATCCTGAACAAATGTATCAATTCTTATAACAATTTAAAATCTGACCTTTACTTCCACAAGATCTTTTTTGCAAGTGTATTTCACATTCTGCTGAACTCACCTGGTCCCTCTCCTTGACTACTTCCTCATAAGTATTTTGAGATTCTGAGGTAGTTTTCTCCTTCTCCACTGAAAATAACAGTACAAATAATATTACAATATTTATAATATGAGTGTAAGCTGCAAGCATTAAGATGTTGGTGTTAGGAATGGTTGGATAGGTGACAGGATAATGTAACTAGATGGGACATCATGCTACATGTTTTGCAGCATGATGACCCATTGCTAGATATCACTATAAACTGCCACACTGCAGACAACATAGCGATATGACTGAAAAAAAATTAAAACTATGTTAAAAATCCAAATCACACAAACACACACAATCAAAAGCGTATCCAAGAATTGTCAAAAATGTCTTTTTTAAAAAGGGTAAAAACTTCCTGATATGACCTGAAAACCTAATCAGGCTGTAATGTCCAAACAATCTATTGTCTGAATATACCTCCCGTTTGTTTGTACTCCTCTAATGATTTAAAAGACAAAGCACAAATGAGATAAAAGATGCACTGTGCTTAATCAGTTTGTTCATTGATTTATAATTTCAAACCTGATTATGAACAGGCGGGACTTTTAATGCCATTATTATCTGTCCATTTCATTCCAAACAGAATTTTTCCGTTTAAAAGATGACCTGTTCACCAGTCATTTGCAGTTCCTGGACAAGTCCATTTTTAGTGAAGCGGTGTATGCATGAATGCGTATGTAATGTATGTACACAGAAGGAAAATGCAATATCATCTGCTTCCAATATTTACAATGTCAAATCAAGCAAAGGAAAAGAATTACCATAACAAATTTGCCTTTCACGTGGATTTAACAGTGTAATTTTTATGCATATGTGTGCAAAGGATATAACTCTAAACTCTCAACATTGTTGGAATTTACAAAATTATATAGCAGTAAACGAATAGGATGAACTATGACATAATGTTGTCAGAGAAAATCAACTTGCCCATGATGTATGCAACATGGCACTGTGTTTTTAGTATGACAAGTCCATTAAGCATGAGCATGAAAGGCATTCTTGTTGCATTAGTTTACATATTATATTAGTTTACATATTAGTTTACATATTATAAATCAATGAATGAATTGAATAAGTTCTGTGCATTTTGTATTACATTAAAAATTACCATTATTGAAAGTGGAGGTATATTCCGACTATAATCAGGCTATAATGGCCAGAGAATCTAATTAATAGGCTGAAAATTTAATCAGGTTCCACATTTTCAGAAATTCAAGCTCAATCTCAAAGTCCCAAAACTCTGACAGTCCATCACCCGAATTACAAGAAGCGAATTCTGGGTAATTTTGTTCCTTTTGTCAGTGAGATCAGAGGTTTACAATAATTAAGTGTATGTCACTTAAGACCAAGTTATTGGGCAAATATCAGAAGTACCAAGGTTCTATCTTAAGGGGAAAAGAGTAAAATTGTACAAAAGAGGTACAGAAAATTATCAGAGACCAAAATCTTAAAGATATGACTGACTGTGATACATGATATGTCATCAAACTAAGACTCGTGTTTACTTGGGTTCATCCTATACCTCAGATTTTTAAGTATAAAACAGCAATAAGAGAAATCAGCATCTAGATCTGTCACTCTGAAATTGAAGATAAGTCCTCAAATGCACAAAAAAACCCATCTAATGTGACGTTATCTATGCATATCTCTAGTAAAGCTGTCAACAGCTACCAGGATACTAGCTTACCCAACTTTCATAATTACTCAGTAGTAAAATTAGCCATCAGGTACCCAATTAGTTCATGTGAATCAAAAACAAAATGTTTCCAAGTTCAGATCAAAGATTATATCTGGTGATGTTATCAGCAAGTTAAACAAAGAATAACATGTAGAATTTGAGGCTTGTGTCGTGCGACTATTATCTGCTGCACATTTATCCATCACAAACCCCCATCTACTGATCTTACATTTTCTATGTGACCATTTGGCTAAGTAGAGGAAACATCTTACTTATTTTCTATTTATATTAACTGTACCTGACACATTTTCAAAATAATCAGATGGGTTTTTTGATTTTGAAACCATGTGTAACAGATTCATTACAGGCTGATACACTACAAACAGCAAACCAGTCCATACTGAAGGAAAAAGATGGCACCAAACATGTGACTTGTGGGGTGTCATATGATGGAAACTTTTAGAGGGTAGGTTTTTGTTAAATTAAGGAACATGCTTCATCAGGAAACAAACAAATCTAAAGCACTTTGCAAATTCTGAAAGAGGAACTTAACAGTTATGTAATACAGCATTCAAATCTGTGGGCATAATGAACTTTCAGCAGAAGTAAAACATGTAGACTAATAATAATAGTGAATTTTATGTATAAATAATATTCAGTTTGTTTTGTAACTGTAATATACTAATCCACATGGATTTAGCCAAATTATAACAAGAATTTTAACAAATGTCAGATCCAAGTAGGCAGTATAAATAAATGTATATTTTTCATATGGTTTTCTGTAATTAAGGAATGTAATACATAGTTTACTCTTCTTATGTTTGTATAACTTTTTTGCCAATTATAATAGCAACATTATGCTTATACTTCTAGGGGAGTTTAGCAAGTATTAACAAAGCGGTTCAGGTTCACATCTGACACAATTTCCCTTTGATCAGGTATCTAGGCAACCGATTGTTAGGATTGAATGGTACCAGTTGCTTTTTACTAAAATTCTGACGGCTTTAATCTCTGATTAAAAATGAAAAGGGTAATTATATCCCACAATGCACCATTTTGTAATGGTATATAGTTACAGTCAAACCTTCTTAACTCTATTATGTTGGTGTGTGTGTGTAAAAAAAATCATTGACATAACCAGGTCCTGAGATATCTGGGATCATATTTCATGTACATATTTCATTACATATATTTCCTTGATTGTTTTTTTGTATACATGTATTTCTGAACATAATTTAGATCGGAAATGTACCTTAAGAAACAAAAGGGAAATGATAATATATATATGTTGCTGATGTCTAAGATTCTAAGTTTTCGTAAAATAAAGTTACACTGTAATTTGTGTCTTTGTGAATCCTTGAGTAATTTTTGAAGCAAACATGATATATTCTTAATAAAATAATCGATTAAGCAGCATAACTGACCAAAATTGTGCATGAAAATCAATCACTTTTGCTGACTATTTTTTGTATAATTTCTGTGAGTATAATGTCAAAAAGTTGCAATTTGTCAAAATTAAGCGGGTCCACATGTTAACTCTGCTTGAAACTTATGCCTGACATAACTGGGTTATCAACTTAACAGAGGTCAAGATAAACGTGCAAAAATAGCATAACAAAGGTTTTTTTCAAGACTGGATCAAAACTCTTGACATATGCAAGTTGTTGAGATAACTGAGGTCAAGATAAGTGGGATTGACTGTATTAATTACTATCCCATAACCTCAGATGGCTCTAACATGACTGAGCATAAAAAATGTTTAATAGAAAAGTTCAACATGCAAGAGCACTTATCAACTGAGTGCTCTATTATTAATCTATACTAAGTTACCGACAGCTCTAAAGTTACGGAATTTATAATCAACTGTGAAAAAATTAAATACTGAACTGTGATCATGACCTTGAAGATATGACATACAATATGTTTAGACCATGTTCCATTCCTCACTTTGAAAAAGTGCTAATAATAAGGCGTGAAAAAGAACGTGTGACAGAAAACAGAAAATAGTGTCTTGACATTGATCTTAGGACTCCAAATCTGGTATAACACAACCCTTGTAGTAACAAGGAACAAGAAGTATACAGATTTCATTCCTTAATCACAAAAAGCATTAAGTTACACGGCAGATAGGAATGTTATTTTTGATGGAAAACAAAGTCATGACCTTGACCTTGATAATAGCAACCCAACAAGGCATGTAACAAGCCTTCTGATGGTGATGCAGAAGGATCCCTTAATTAACAACAGCTTGAAAGTTAAAAACCTGAAATGAAGGTGTAACCAATGGAGGATGGACAGATGGAGTTTTCATGCTTTCCTTCAAAACTGGTAGTGGCCTATAGGTCATAATCACAGATATGAATTTTCTTTACACTGGTCAGTCTACTGCCAAATTTCTACAGTGTCAGTCAGTAAACCGTACGCATCATATCTACTTTGGGTGCTTTGAGACTGTTCTTCAGTTTTTTGCTTAAAACCTTTAGAGAAGACTGGGCCCAGGCTAATACAAAATTTGAAAACAAATGTCATTATAATTTCAGGATCAGTAAAAACAAAGTCAAGTAATTCACAAAAAATTGAAACAAAAAAGTGCAAAAAATGGAAATATTGACTGAAAAATCTAATCTAGTTGTTGACATATGAATATAAGTATGCAGGGCAAACTTGATTTGTCCATATCGTGTGGTCTCAATCTTGCTAAGAAACATCTCATGAAGTTATATAGACAGATATGACTAAGTCAGTATGCTGACACTGCATTAAAAAGGCAAATTGCATTCTCGTTTAATGATACCCCTAAAATCCAAGGAATATGTTGAAAATGTTCCTTACCATGCAGTTGAGCTATAGTTTTCTCAAATTCTGTTACCACTTGCCTGAAAAAGATAATATTATTTGAAGTAGATGTGAAAATGTTTTCTTCCTTCAATTAAGAAAATCCACAAAAACTGCCATCATAAAAGTATTCAGAGGAGCTAAAATTAGAAGAGTGGAAGATACTAACACATTTATACACCCTCCCCAACCTATGCATTCAAATTCATTTCATATACATTTCTTTAGCATCTGCATTTTATAACTAAAATCATATCACTTTTACTTTATCATTTAAGCGCATTCATTTTTTCTAATATCTGCATTTAAGCTTTCACTTATTATTTATCATTATCATCAAGTTTACTGCTCATGCATTTCTTTAGTATTTATTTTTAAGCTTATTCTTATCATTTACAATTTATCATTTATCACCTGCAAGTTTAATTTGTATACATTTCATTAGTATTTGCATTTAAGCTATAACCTCATCACTTTCATTTATCTCACAATTTACCTTTTGTGAATCTCTTTTGGGTTTATATTTTAACAATAATATAAAGTGTATTCTTTATCAACATCATTTTTCATACCCTGTTTTAAAGGCAGGCATTTTATTGTACATGACCAATTAATACAAAGAATGCTTATTGTTTACTGTTTTGCATTTAACTTGTCAACAACGTTTTACAGATGACACTTCTCATCTGTTCTAAATTTGTAACTCATTCACTACCACTTAATCTAGCATTCAGTTTTGTAGTGTTCATTCATCATTATATTTGCATTCCATTGAGAAACAAATATTTCAGGTTTCCATTCAATCATCAATGGTACATTTTCACACT
Organism: Potamilus streckersoni; assembly: GCA_016746295.1. Taxonomy (NCBI): domain Eukaryota; kingdom Metazoa; phylum Mollusca; class Bivalvia; order Unionida; family Unionidae; genus Potamilus; species Potamilus streckersoni. Next base: position 531,632 of record JAEAOA010000551.1, on the reverse strand, counting down.
ATCATCATCTTCATAACTATCTGCTTTAGTATCATGATTTTATTGCCTTGGCTATCAGAAATTTCATCTCCTGCCATAAAATTTCTAGTTGATTTAATTTTCAATTGTCAGCTTATCAGTGACTTATCATAAACAAAACCATCATCATAATAAACATCATTATCATTACAATTATAAACATCTTTGTAGCAAATATGGGCATAATCATCATTAGCAACATAGGGTTTATTTTTGAAAGGAAAGCTTCCTATGAAAATGAAAATACAAGCATCAATAACACTAAAGTAGGGGAGCATGAACTGACCAAATTTTAGGAGGGTTTATTTGTGAAAATAAACCTTCCTATGAAAATGAACAGACAAGCGACAATAATTCTAAATTGAGGCCCCTAACCAGGTTATTTTCTTACATTTTCAAATTTATTTACCAACACCTGGTGTAAAACGCTTGTTGGTCATCATCCTTGTAGAGATGCGGTCAGTAATTAAATCAGTGACTAGAGGCAATTAAAAAATATCTTCCAGTCCATGATTCTGTCAAGCAAAAATTACAAGAGTGTCAGGTGTCTCATGTGGAATTTACAGAAGGTGCTGAACAGTTATTTTAACTAGTTACAAACGCTACCAATAGTCTTCTTCCAACATTGGAGAAACCTAAAGCAACTGGAAATAAAGCTGAAAGAACTAAACAAACGAAAAAGATTCTAAGAGAACTTTGAAGCAAAACAGCTGCTGCTCAGCCAATGTAAGTAATACTTGAAGGTATTGACCAAGCTCACTCTGAAATAAGCAGTATAAAGGATCTTATATAAGAACCAGAATCAGAATCAGAACAATCATAAGTCAAAACTAAGTGAATGATATATTTTCTGAAAAGAGTATTGCCTTCATAAAAAAAAAACTTGACTGTGTGGAAAAATGATCTGTTTGCCACAAGTAGTTTTGATTATAGAGAAAATGTTTTGAAATGCATGTATGCTGATTATGCTGTAGGTTGAGATACCTGGTACAAATGGATATTTCGCATACACTATAATGCTAATCTGGCCCAAAATAGAGATACAAGATATATTACATTTATCAATGGAATAAATGATTATTTTGCAGTTACAAAATTACAATTACAACAAGGCAAAAAAGCAAGACAAGGTCTTGACACTTGCAGTATATAAACACAGCATTGTAAAAAAGCAAACCCTTCTGTTATCCAATAAAACTTTGCCCTAAAAACTTCCTTGTCAATCTGATTGGTGGAAAACAAGCCAGCAACAATTCCCAAGAAATCCTAAATGAAGCAACTGCTATTTGTGATAGATTATATACAGCCGGTATCATGGACATCATTGATGCAATTAGAACAGTGACAAGAAAATAATATGATCACACATAATTCTCAACGAAGACGAATGGTCAAGATAATAAATTAATGATTGCCAACATTTAAAGCAATCAGCAGAGATGAGCTCCACGATGTTGTCCAGAGTCTATTCAGAATGATAACTTCAAAAGCAATACCGCTTGCAAAGCAACTGAGAAGAAAGCTATTGATGTTGTTCATGATAAAGGTATTGGTGTTGTTGCTGGCAAAGCATGATCAACAATCAAGGTTAGAATAGCATGATTAATACGCAGATTGCCAGCAGTCCAACCTCAGCTAGTAAAATTACATAGCACTTAAGTTATGTTGGAACATTTTAGTAAAATAATAACACAAGCTGCAAATCAAAAGCTAGCAGCAATGGCTGGTGAATACCTCTGCCACTGGTAGTCAGAAAAAGAAAAATAATTGAATAGTCTAATAGTGGTCTTCCTGTTAAACAATAGTAAAGTATAATAATGTTCAAGTGTGTATCTGATCTCACATTCAACATGGATGTGCCAGTCCTCAAAGATGAATCGGTATGTGATTATCAATATTATCTGTATGATGCAAATAAGCATCAGTGAATAGAACTTCAAGTTCAGGATAAAAAGCAGATAATTCTTACCCACTGAAACATTTATTGAAGCTGAAGGTGAAATTTTAAAAACATTTGATACTAAATATGGAGCTGATGTTAGAATTGGTTTTGCTAATAATGGCATCACAGCACTGTTCAACAGTGTCACATATAGTATTGATGTTAGAAACACTGAATCATGACTGGAAAACATCAAAATTGCTATGACAATATTGGGTCTAGCAAGATATTCCAATGATTATTCAAAATCAGCTGGTCCATCAATGATATTTATGAAGGATACTACTGACCACCCTGACAATATACAATATAATATGAACAAGACACTTCCCTGATGACTCTGATGTGTAGCCGGAGTTTCATGGTGCTATTCCAGAATTCAACTTAGGATTCACAGAATATTGATCAATGCTGAACAATAGAAGTAGAAGATTTTCATGTGTAATTACACTGTCCCACATCTTTAGAGCCTAGCATACAGTTGCACTTACAAGAAAGGATATCAAAGATGATGCAATCCGTCACCCTATCTGTGACGAATGTAAAGTAATTCTCACAAATATGCCAACAATGATACCATCATTGACCGAAGAACAACAAGAACAATGGCTGCTCTCTTATGGATTCAGGTTGTCAATCAACACTATCATGGTTGATGATGAGAGCAGATAGTGTTCAAAGTACACTAATGGTTTATTCACATGGCTGATAGCATCACAGCAAGGTGTCTCTGCACAGCGACATATATTCAATGCTTTCCAAAATAATAAATGAGTGAACTCACAATTACATAGCACAATGATATTTGACAAACTTAGTGTTACTGAAGTTTCATTAAAGATAAACAGACATCAAGAACCTGCTGAGGACATAATACTAAATTTTGAGAATAATCATGTTACATGTGCTTATCACAATTTGATGACAATAATGAAACCTGATCAAAATGTTGATTCTGGTTTTACAACACTATCCAATTTACTACCTATTGCTGGAACACAAAGATTTAATTTGACAATCTGTTGCTGATATACACTTTCAAGCACGTGGCAAGAGGAGTTATTGTTAATTACAAAGCAATTGCTGTAATACTCTCAGACAAAACAATGCTGCATGACCTTCATGGTATGACCTTGTTGGTGGACGAATGAGTTATTGATGCCTAGTGGAAAACAACTGGATCACTTGTGAATATACTGAATGATCAGTAATTAAATCACTCATGATATTATGTCATGCCTCATGCTAATCTGACTCCGAATCAGATTAAAATGCTACAATCAACATTAAAAAAGAATTCTGGAATAAAAATATTGCTGAAATTAGCAGCATTGTTAGGTCCAAATATCCTTGACAGAATATCAACTCTGGCACTTTAACGATGCCAAATGATCAGCAATTTATGTTAAACTTGATCTTTCTGCAGGTGCTGTTAAAGTCATTGAAAAAGACGAGTGTTATATTTGCAATTCTAGTGACGTTACCAGCATGAATAGCTGCTGCAGCCCCAGCTGTTGCAAAAGCAGCTGCAATTGGTGCTGTTGGATCTGCTGCATTAGAAGAATGGTAGATATTATTTATGGCGATCTCAACATGAACAGAAATACAATTATTAATACGAGAACTTACAGTACTAGCAGTTTATATAATGAAACAATCACTGGTAACCCCAAATGACATTCAGTGTTTCAGATATGAGCAAGCATGTTTATGGCATACCTAACTGTAAAATATCATTGAGGCCTATACAGTAACATAAAAAAATACAGCAGACATGCTGCTCATGAGTGGTCATTGGTATATGTTTCTTTGAGATTGCATTGATGGGTTAGATAGAAGTTCCATTAGTAATTTCATTATTTAACACAGCTATCACACTTGGCAGTCTTGCAACCCATTCATATAATCTCTTATCCTTAAGGTCAGTTGATATTTCCATCCCATACTGATATCCAAACAATCACTCAGCAAATGTTCAATTAAGTCACTCAATGCCTGTCTGACTTCGATGAATTGCAGGTGTCCTCATCTGATTTTGACATTATGTTGCTTCATCAGATGTTACCGCCCCAAGAAATTCTTTGCCAGGATCAACCTGTAGCAACTGTTGACAAGTTTATTTAAATGCAGATACAACTTCAGTTGCCGTCTTTGTTGATAGTGGTTCTGCTTCTTTATATCTACTTGCAACATCAACGATAGTATGTACGTGATCCACTAGCAGATCGATGACATCTACCAGTTTTCATAGTATCATGTGGAAAAACATCTGCCTGATGAACTTCATTGGGAGTGCTGAATTTTTTTAGGTGGTGGTAAATAAATCTTCTGTACTGCCTGTGGTGCTAACCAATCTGATGCAACATAACATTCGACACCTTTTGCATTAGCAAGTTTACTAATTGCTGCTCTACCCCTCCAATATCCTTTTGGACTATAATAAATTGAGTCTTGTTGTAACAGTCATCTGTGATTAATTACAGTCTTTTAACACTAGTTTACCTTTCATTGCAGATCTTACCAACCAATTAGCTAGTGATTCTGAGAGATTTATTTTTACAGTCTTTAGAGTGTGAATCAACTTCACAACTGCAATATGTCATTGTTGTAGATCTGGAATTTTATATGCAACATCATGAACATGGCATACTTGATGAATCACATTTATTGGATTCTCTCCAAATCCTGATTGATCTTTCTCATCGAGTTCCCAGACCACAATAATTATATCCAGGAAGATGCTTCTAGCCAAGATGCTAAACCCATGAGGCTTCTGGTAATTTTTCCCAGCAAAGCTGCGATATCTGTGCCTGTTTCATCATCATAGATAAATTTGTATCTTTTGTACCTATTTCACAAACTTGCCTTTAAGTGGGCGCTTTTATTTCTTGTTATTGTTTTTAATCCACTGGTGGGGGGGTACTCTGCATCGAACACAATATAAATCCATATATTTATATATTTATTATATTTCTAGAACATAAATTTCATCAATTTCTCAGCAACATGAAAACAAGAGCTAATCAAACATTGTCCAGAGCTATCAAGTTCTATCAGAGAAATTATCATAGGTCCATCTGGTAAGATGCAATTGTTGCTTAAACTGATAATGATATTGCTCAAGTGGGGTAAGTTGTATTTGATGGCACCATCTGTAGGTGATCAGCGATGCTACGACATGCTTAAAGATTGTAATGAAAATGCAAAGTTGTTGGATGAGAATGGCAAATGATATTAATGATTTTATCACTGACATTGATGAAGCTCCATCTGTGGATGATCTTGATGGATGTATTAATCATCTGGATGATGATGTGATGCTAGACAAAAAAAACCCACAAATATTATGTGTGTTACTCAGCGATATGGTACCCAAGGCAGGCATTTTTTTTTAAATATTTGCCAGGGTACTCTGATTTCACAGAGTTCATATTAAAATGATAAAAACACTCTAAATTGCATATATAGGTGAGTATATACCCCACTTTAAAAGTGTCTTTCCTAAGTCCCAAGTATGTTTGAAAGGAACAGCCCTTATAGGATATATTAACATTTGACCATTTTCATAAAAAGCTTTATTTTTCAAAATAAACCTTCCTAAAATTTGGTCTGTTCACCCTCCCATACTTTAGTGTTATTGACAGTTATATTTTCATTTGCAAAGAAAGCTTTATTTTTCAAAATAAACCCTCCTAAAATTTTGTTCTGTTCACCCTCCTGTACTTTAGCGTTATTGACATTTGTATTTTCATTTTTGTAGAAAGCTTTATTTTTCAAAATAAAAAAACTAAAATTTGGTCTGTTCACTCTCCTGTACTTGAGCATTATTGACAGTTGTATTTTCATTTTTGTAGAAAGTTTTTTTTTAGAAATAAATCCTCCAATAATTTGTTCCATTCACCTGCTTTGCTGCTTCATTCTTCTCATCATCACTACCACCATCATCATCATCTTTGTCCTTTTGTTGCATAAACTCCCTTATAAGTTGAGTCCAACTGTATGTGCCAGATCTACACTGGTAGGTCTGTTCAGTTTGTCAGCAGTAATCAAACAAACCTAAACCCTTTGCTGCTGTTGCATTATTGGGTGACCAATATCACCACCATATTCATTCCATCTTCCTTTAATATCAGCAGTCACTGACATGATTAGCAGTATCACCATAAACATTTTGATTATTTTATTAATAATAATCCATGTCTTCATCATCATCATCAAATTTTTTTTTCTTCATCCTTCTACTCTTTCTTTTGACTTTTTATTCTACTGCATTATTATTATTATTATTATTATTATTATTATTATTATTATTATTATTATTATTATTATTATTATTATTATTATTATTCACATCTTCTACAACTTACCTCATGTCCTCATTGGCAGACCTTAAAACTGAAACTTGTTCCTCAAGGTTGGCCATCTTCTTGTCACGGTCAGCAAGCTTCCGGCTCCACTCCCTTTCCTTGTTCAACAGACGTGCCTGGAAATCAAGCTCAAGATCCTGCTTCAGCTTGTTCCAGTCTGACTGAGAATATTTCAACACCTGTCGTGGAACAATTAGCATGGCTTTTAATGTTGTACAGATTCTGCTATGTACAATGTCGTTATATGACAATATTATTATTATATGATAGGGAAGAAATGAATGCCAGGAAAAGATAAAATGAATGCCAGGAAAAGATAACAATCAAATAAAATGAGAAATTTTCAGCTCTAGACTAAAACATGAACATAAATTAAAAGTAGCGGTTCACACAAATATGTTTTTTATATGCCAAAAAAGTTAAAGAATAAATAAATGAGGGTACATATCATTCTGCAGAAACTTGTACAATGGTTAGTTTGGAAACCATAAATTTATTAAATCAACCTGCTAATCTATGACTGTGCACAGTCCCTATCGTAAAGAGGAGAGGAATGAGTTCAGAATGGAAGCTAGCACCAAAAAAAAAAAAAGAAATAAAACCATACCAAACAATGTAAAATTCAGTTTAAAATACATGCTATACATCCAAACATAACAACACATGAAAACATTAAATAACCCAAAAATATACATACAAATGCATTACTAAAAGCACATGTCTCACTTAAAGAGAGACAAATGCTCATTTATCTTTATGACCAAATCATAGGTAGAAAAATAAGATTGCAACAAGCAAATACAGGGCTCAAGGCTGGCTCACTAATCAAAAAAAACAAGAGTAAATATATATGCTCCATAATAAGGCAAGTACCAACATTCCAAAATTTATCAAACATTACTTAACAAGAGATCCAAGCAGTCCTTCTACCACTCACCTGGATTACATAACAGCTGATTATTTCACTATGATGACTTAAGTAGTGTTGTCAGAAAATAACTATGAAAACTCTCCCAAACAATAGATCATGTCATTTTCATTATTATCAAACTCATCCCTAATGTTAATATCAACCTATTTACCAACTGTTTATAAACTGTGTGAGATATATATCTCTAGATCTAGACAGGTAACATGATAGGTAATATGATCAAATGCAAGATTATCTCATCATTGTGTGTGAATCTTGCCAGTAAGGAACCAATCTAACATTCTGATGATTTAAGAGTTACCAAATTTATTCAGTCAGATTAGAAATGCAATCGTACCAAACTCTGCTAAGCAAATGCTAGAATACCTCATCAATAAATGCATCAATTCTGCTCACTACCCAGTTGCTCCGTTAACTTGAATGCAAGCCCATAATTCAAATTTGATTAAGACAGGTTCAGAATTGTGGTCTATAGAATTGAAACAAGTTTTGCCAATAAAGTACTAAATGTGCCCATAAAAGAAAACAAACTGCTTGTAATAAACTGGTTATATTAAACATAAAAGGTCAATGAAATCTTAAATTTACTCAAATTTTGCAGTTTAACAATACTATCTCAGTTTCAATTTCTTCAATATTGGATGTACCTGTATCTGCAAACTCTTCACATGCAAAAGCAACCAATTTGATTTGATTGTTACTAAGAAAAAGTGCACATCTTGGCAGTATCTCAGAATATCTTCATAAAATTTCATCTCATGTTGGATTAAATTTGTAAATAATTTGATTTCATATGAAAAAGCGCATATCTTGGCAGTATATAACAGTCTTGATAAAACCAAGTTTGTTGGATTTAAAAAATTTCATATGAAAAAGCGCATATCATGGCAGTATCTTACAGTATCTTGATCAAATTTTGAGTTTATGTAGCTAATCATTGTTAACTATCTTGCATGACAAAATATTCTCATGACATGTCATACAAAACTGACAGCCTTACAAATTAATTTCTCATGTATCCCTATAAACTGAAACCATCTCTGTTCTGTGAATCTTCACATTACCTTGGCAACAGCTACAAAAATACCAATATATCACCAGCAGACAGGATACAAATTATTAGTGTCACAACAATCTTCATAGATACAACTTTCATTGCCATGACAACTAAAACAAATATTTTAAATATTCTGACAAATCTTTAAAACTACAAAGTGGATTTGAAGATATTGTGGTATATACTTCCAATCAATTAGCATAGTCATTTAAGATAATATTTATGAAAATAATGAGTTTGTTTCCCTTTAAGAGCTAGGAAAAAGAAGACACAAAGACTATGTGACCATTAACATACCTAATGTGTCACATACCATATTTAATGTGGTGCAGGCCATATTAATAACATAGCATACATACTTCTCATACTTTATGTGGTGTATGTCATTAATAACATAGCATGCATACTTCTCATACTTTATGTAGTATATGCCATATTAACATGGCATACATACTTCTCATACTTAATGTGTTCCATGCCATATTAATAACACAGCATCCATACTTCTCATACTTTATGTGGTGTATGCCATATTAATAATATAGCATGCATACTTCTCATACTTTATGTGGTATATACCATATTAACATGGCATACATACTTCTCATACTTAATGTGGTACATGCCATACTAATAACATGGCATACATACTTCTCATACTTAATGTGTTCCATGACATTAATAACACAGCATGCATACTTCTCATATTTTATGTGGTGCATGCCATGTTAATAACATAGCATGCATACTTCTCATACTTTATGTGCTATATGCCATATTAATAATATAGCATGCATACTTCTCATACTTTATATGGTGTATGCCATATTAACATGGCATACATACTTCTCATACTTAATGTGGTACATGCCATACTAATAACATGGCATACATACTTCTTATACTTAATGTGTTCCATGACATATTAATAACACAGCATGCATACTTCTCATTTTATGTGGTGCATGCCATATTAATAACATAGCATACTTTCCAGACATAAAGCATTCAACTTGTATGCTTAAATAAATGCTGACCATGCAAAAATGTTTTTTTTCATTTTTATAAAATGTACAAAATATATCATACAATGCCAATATAAAACATTCAAAGATTCTGTATTCATCTAGTAAGTATATTGACCCAACCAAGAAATCTCTCAATTTTGAAAACACATTTTTTTCAACCAAATGAATTTGTTGCAATCATTTACGAGTCAAATTACTGTTGTAATTTCTTCTTAAATATTAAAAATAATTACTTTTTCATTGTCTGAATAATCTGTGTATGAACAAAAACTTTTCTTAAATATCTTGCTATGAAAATTATCTTTTTGCTGTACTAATGTTGGTTGGAAGTGAGCTAAATGAGCTAGGTTAAATATATCCTTGCTTGAAAATAAAGTACACTTGCATGACAATGTGTGGATGTTTAATTTTGCAAACAAGGAGTCTTGATTCAAGTTTGGTTTATTTTTCTTCTTGTTAGTGTAGATATACTGCCAATGGAGTTAATAAGTGTACATAAATTCTACCTGTGGTAGACATCCATTTCCAATAGTTATCTTTTCTTCTAACAGTGATATGCACATACTAGAGACTAGACAATGGCAGCAGTAAATGGAACCATATCCCAGTCCTGAAACTTTTATGACCCTAATTATGGTAGGAAGTATAAACAGATTCAAAATGTTGTATTATGGAAGTAAAATTATTCTGGCTTTCTACACATACTAGTTTCTAACTAGAAATGATTCCATTGAGGTGAATGAATCATGAGAATAAATGATCTCTCTTGAGAAATAAAACCTCAAGACCTCCTTACCTGCCAGTTATTTAGCCAGTAGAAAGATACAAGATGGGAGGGTCTGAAGATATCAGGCAAAAATAGTGTACTCAAAGCAGTTTAAAAGTATGATATTATCAATTCAATCACCTGTGTCTGAGTGTTGATAGACCTTTTCTGGTTTAAATGTCAATACAAATTTCTTTTATCAGCTGAGAACAGAGGCTTGGTTTCTCCGATATTTTATTGACTCTTGAAAATTATTACAAATTTTGAAAATATGGTGTAACAGTGATCAAGATACTTTTTATACTCTCAACAATTATGAAGCTCAGAAATATAAGAGTTTTTAATTTTATATGAGTGAGGCATTTTTTTCTGGATCAGTATAAATTTACTATAACAGAAAGACAAGCTGAAAGGGAGGGCATGCCTAAAAACTGAAATAGTCATTTTTGCTTTAATATGAATGATGATGAGAATGATGGTGACTAATATATATATATATATATATATATATGACAGTGATGCCACTATTGATATAATTAAGTAAAGGGCTGTTTTTCAAACAAGGGTCTCAACTCTGTCAAATTATTTCACACAAACCTAGAAAAGTAAAATTGCTCTAGGTCTTTTACTCATCTTTTTCAAGTAAAGCCTCCAAAATATGGTTTTAAACCATTTTAGTTCTTCAAAAGTTATTGAACAAGATGAACATTAATGAAGGAATTAATATAGGCATCATTCGTGCTCTCTATTGATATGGCAGAGATTTCAAAACAAGAAATTTGAACATGACAAGAAATGAAAAAATACATTTAGCTTAATTACAATTTATGTTGACTTTACTTCTGACCTTTTGACCTACAAATTATTTCTGATTTTTGAACTCCCTGGTCACTTGTTAACTTATTCGTTGTGCATGAAGACAAATTAAAAAACTGATGGAAGACAACAGAAGGTGAAAAAATTAATATTCATGACTGGTGATCCAAGTTTTTCAAAGATTTTGCTACTGTAGATAGTACTAGACAGTTTGATGCATTAATCAATTACACTGTTTTCTTCTCTAGCACAAAAACTTGTTTTGCATTGATTTATGCTGAACAGTTCATATGCCATAAAATTCTATGAAAGATTTTATAAAGTTGTTTTAATTTAAATGAGAATTTTACATGCAAAAGCTTTCTATTTCAATAATGAATGATGCAATGAAAAGCAGCAAGTAGGAGGGGCAACATAACTATGAACAATAAAAGATACATCAGCACTTTTGTTTGAAAAGAAATTTGGTTTCATATGTAAGTATTTGATGATTGCTCATTTCTTTAAGAACACATACAATAATTATGGGCCAATACTAAGAAAATAGTAAAAGCCATGCAACCTAAAACATCAATAACATATTCATGTATGCTCCCTTACAAGTCAAATCCAACAATACAATGCAGATATCCAGATCTGGCAACAGGATATATGACATCAGACTGGGTCTATGGAGTTTGATAGGATAAATCAGTAGAACAAACAACAAGGGAGACTTTGACCTAGTAGTCAATCATGTGATGGTAGATCAATCTATTTTGTTCAAATTTGAGTAATTGAGTACACAAGATACATGCAATTCTAAGGATATCATTTTCACACTATACCAGGGCAAAAGGGTGAAAATAATTGACAATAATAAAAGAAATTTAACTTTTATCTTTGAAGCAAATTAAGTTTTCATAAATAGTATGGAAAAACTGATCAATATTTAAAATCATGCTTAAATTGACACAAAGACACAAGCAGGTAAAGAATTAACACACATACAAGCCATTTCATTTCTTGTATGCCAAAAAGAAATATAAAATACAGCAGTAGATATTAGATAAAAAATGTATATGTTACACAAAAATGGACTGGCTCTTTCTGAAGCCATAAAAAGCACTTCTTAATAAGAAGTGACCTACTAATAAACTCCTGGAGAAAATTTGATAAGGATTCCACAAAACATTATTTCATCCCTACAAATGTTTATTCCCTATCATTAAAACTGCCATAAGACATTTGTCTAGCCATCTGCTGACACAGGCCAGCCAAAAATTAGCCCATGTTGTCATCAAGCAAACAAAGATTTATATGTAGTATCTTCATGTAAGGATGTCATATTCTGTACAATTAGCATGGACTATGCAGCTTGAAATGATGGAATCATGACATTATTACATCATCAATACATGCACAAAGTGCTGCTTGTTACCTGTGTTTCCTAGCACTATGAAATCCAAAGAGATAAAAGACATGTAATCATTGTTTTTGTCATTTAACAAATAATGACAAATTATATATGCTTTACCACAATATTAATAATACAAATTTAGTGCTCTATATAAATTTTATGGTTGACTTGTGTCCATACTTAGCATTACAAAAAATCCATTTTTCAAATAGCAAAATAGTCCTATCATTTCACAACAATCTTTCTATTATGCACTTATTTTTAGTAACATAAATAATTATTTATAGCCTATTGTAAACCAATTAAGGTGAACTGTTTTCAACTTGTACTGACATCAATAGAAAACAAATAAAAATCAGAAAACAGTTGATAACTGACCATTAATGAAGGTAAACAATGGCTACAGCTTTAATCCAAGTTTATAGTGCTATTTCTCACTTGAGTAAGAAGAGGCAACAAATTGATGTCATACTTTAATAATCACATCATTCCCTTCTTTATAATAAATGCTGATTTTACAAAAGCAGAGATCCTTAGCACAATTAAATTTTAATGATGAATCTCAACATTGATGATGATAATGCCACTGGAAAATTAAAATCAATATCTTACATCTGCTAACAAAAGGGAGACAAGTGGTGCAATGAAGTGATGCTCATATTTAACACAAGCCAACATGTTCAAAATTAGTTATTGTTATGGGTAAAAAAAACTAACATTGGATGACTCTGAACCCAATTAAAAAATTAAATTTTCATAGCCTATTTATAGCAATTAAACAGGTTTCAAACAAATTATTACAGAGATGGAAGAACAAGTATATTTACAATTGTTCTAGATGCCCCTCCTACTTGTCATAAAATGTACTGAATGTAACAGACTTACTGGATGGTCCAGTCGTAACAACCACTTGATGAAGCTCCATAGGAGGGAAAGGAATGCAAAAATGGGGGTCTGTATGAGTGGATGACATGAAGAGAAGAAGAATTAAATGACCTGAGCATCCCTTCACCAATCACTCTAACCCATGCTAAATGTTTCAGTCCAGACCAGTGAGAACCCTACCCTAAATTCGGTTCCTGAATCTAAGCTCCAATGAACAACCAAGTAAAGCATTCATCAGAATCTAAAATTTACACAATGTAAGAATACACTTAATTTCATAGATAACCCAGATAGTACGCCTTTGTATAAAACTTAAATGTAAACTATACTGGAGATTCTACAGTATACATTTTGTGAAGGGATCTCATCATTGGTCTGGAAAGAGCAGTACACCAAATAAAAATGTATTTAAAAATAATTAAAAAGTAGCTAAGTAAGAGTTTACTGAGAAAAACTGATTCTACTCCCAAAACGATTTCATAATTAATATGGTATTGTGTAACTCGTATTTGGTACATTTGACTCCTTCCCAGTCTTCTCAAAGGAATACAGTCAAAATAGTAAACACCAATTTACATATTTTGAATTAAATATGTAAATTTTAAGTAGGTACTTACTCTGATAGGGAAGCCTATATTATCATATTGTACTTGCTTATGAGTCAAGTCCAATTACTGCAAATTGCACAGATCTGCTCTAGCATAATGCACTAGATTTGGTTCTGTACAGTTAGGAATAATCAGCAGAACAAACAATAGACCCTGATCTGCAGGTGCATTTTCTATAGCAAATAAGGATCTTTGTTGTCTGCAGTTTTACTCAACAAGTACATATGCTACATCAACCAATCATATGGCAAAGGAAACATGCAGGGGAGGTATTTTGAAAATTAACATTCTGAGACTGCCATCTCATACTCTAATATAGCAAAGCTCTCATTTAAGCACTTCAAACAACAGCTCTTCAGAATAAATATCTAAGCTTCTTAATTTGGTAACATGTGGTATTTTATGATAATCCTAACAGGCGGTCCATTACAAAATGTTCATGAATTTAGCCACACAATTTTTAAGCCACATCTTTTATCTGCCTTAATATCAACTATTTTCTGAAAAAGCAAATCTTTAGGGTACTAGTAACTATTTAATTTGCACAATTTTAATGATGCAATTCATAATGATAAAAATTAGTAAAATAAAAATGGAAACCTCAGTACACAGCAGAGGAAAATATGAAAATTATGCAAGATTTGTGATTTCATTTGCAAAGAAATTAAATTTAAAGCAATAGGCAAATGCGGTAACTTTCAGTTGTTCCTCACCAAATTTCAAAATTTTAAAGATTATAAGCACAAAGCAAGAGATTGCAAGCAAGATGCACTATCATCTGTCTCCTCTATGTTTTATATGTAGTCTATGTTTTATATGTAGTCTCTGTTTTATATGTAGTCTAGTCTATGTTTTATATGTAGAAGTTAAACTGTGTGGATGGTATATTACAAATAAGATGAAGGAAAAAAAATTATTAAAATTTACAAATTGTTGCTGTGTCATATAAGACTTAAAGATGAGTTACTCATATTCATAAGCAAATCTTTTTACAATTCTTTCACTTTAACCATTTGTTTTCCATCTCTAAAAGAATTTTAATTTTTAAGTTAGGACAATTATTATCAACTAAAGGAGATTTGAGAGGACTGCAACTGTTTTTTGAAAGCTGCAGTCTGCAGTGCCTGCCTAAATATCTTTGACTGAGTCAACTCCACTTATCAACTGTCATAGTACAGAAAAATAATTTCTTTACCATCATCCTTTGTTGTGTGCAGTTCAGGCAAAACTAATTTTAAAATAAAAATGTCTACTAGTGCATCACTGAGGGCATCAATCCCTACAATGTTTTCAACATTGCCTTATATGGACAAAATTCTCCTGCCAAACCAAATTTGGAGAAAGATGTGCAATCAGGGGCCATAACTCCTTTTAGTAAGGAATTAGAACACAATAAATCTAACTCATTCAATAATATAAAAGAGCATGATATATTTGCAGATACACAATATTCCCTTGTGAAGTTAATCTTTAGAAAGCAAAGTCAGGATGACAACAGTTATCAGCCATAACTCTTAACATGATAATTTCAGACCGGTTAACTCAATAACAAAAACCACATGAAAAATTTGGTTGAATGCAACAATATTAAGCAAAGGTAAGCTGTGGAAACCAAATAAGAATGAGAATATGAAACCTTGGGCCATAACTTCTGTCAGTGATGTCATGAAATGGTAGAATCAAACTCAGCCAATATTTTATCAGTCTGAAGCAATACACCAAATTATGATGTCATCTAATAAAACCAAATCTGAAGGCCAATCAATGAGAAGTTATGTCTATGAGACAATGTTCATACAAGGCAGATAAAAGTCTATCAGAGAATATTTATACCAAACGAATATAAAACACATACAAGTCTATGAGTCAATGTTCATACCAAACCAATGTAAAACACATACAAGTCTATGAGACAATGTTCATAATGAACCCAAGTAAGACACTAGTAATTCTAGGACACATAGATCAAACCACATTCATATAAGGCACATACAAGTCTATGAGACAATGTTCATATTACACTGCATCAGACCATAACAAATGGTTCTTAATCTATACCAGTTACAAAAAACATCAAAGATAAAATGCAGAGGCACATTTAGGGCTGTAGAACAAGTAAACAACAAAATGCATCAGAATATGCAAAATGCTTCTTGAACAATGTTGATTATAGGCATCAGTTGTATGTATTTCCGATTTTGTGATCTAAGATTGATGGAAAAAGGGCAATAACTCTGTTAAAATTAGACCTGAAAAGAAGATATCTACATGTAACACACAGCCCATCTGCCAAAAGACATCCAGTTATGTGCAAGGATTACAGAGCTATGTTGGTTACAAGAAAAGTTAATGGACGGATGGAAGAACAAACAGATAAAGGAGTATGATAGCATTCCCACATCCCAATGTCTATGCCTACAAATAGCAAATTTTAAAGTTTGATGCACATCATATAATTTTCATAATTTTTTTTTCAAAATTGAGCAATCATGCACAAAAAGACTCCAATTCAAGACATACATATGGCCACACAGTAATTAACAAATATATCTTGTTATAAAAATATGACACATCTACCAAATTTACATTTAATCATTTTAATACAACAAATTCTAATCTCCCATTGCTACCACACCTGAATAAGGAGGATTTCCCTGTAGTAATCATATTTGTTTAGTCCCATGTATAAAGCTCAAAAGCAATCTAAATTTTCACATTTGTAGTGACATTTTACTCTATATGAAAATCAAAAAATATTGTGAGCCTGTTTTTATTCATGGCTTACTAAATTTTGAAGTTATCCAATCATGCTTTGAGAATCTTGTAATATTTGGATATTTAAAACTTTTAGCAAATAAAATATCTGAGGCTAGTTAATTTTGCAGGTATGTTCCCTCCTTTTGATTTTTTTTTTACAAAATTTCAGCTTTTCAACATGAGCATTTATTAGAGTTCACTCAATCAATGATACATGGCTCAGGCAGCACTGTACTACACCATTACTACACCCACACTCAAATTCATCTTTTAAAAAAAAAAACGCCCAAGCTCTAAAGACATACCTGTTCACTTTTGTCCAAATAGGCATCCTTCAATAATAAGCAACTCAAATTTACAATCGGCAAATAAAAATTCAACACATTTGAAGCAGAAAGACAAGAAAAATGTCAGCTGTTATTGCATTTAAAGAGTCAACTGAAAGTAAATAAATCTTTATGAAATCTACTTTGTAGTCAGCAAAAATTCAAGATTTTGGGGGATGGGATATGATTAAATTTGATTATGTAATAATTGCCTGCTATTATTACATTACTTTCCTTCTCTGGTACACCAGGTACCCAGTCGAAGCTATACATTTGCTCCTGCCATTAGTAATTGGATACCATGAAGTGAAAAGAATATGTTACCAATCTGATTCCTTAGTAATAACTAGCATTTCTTTTGATTTGGAATGAAACTACAGGACATCAGAGCAGGATGGGAGGAGAGAATATTTACAATAGTGACAGGTAAATACAACATACCATATTTAATGTTATTTTTCGTACCCTTTAATTATTTGTACACCATCAAACCATACAAATAATAATTAATTCAAGCAATCATATTGTTTCCTACACAAAATTTCACATTACATTTTTTGGTCAACCTATTTTTCTTTTTACATAAAACGATGTATCACTTAGATATGCAAAACAACCAATTTATTCTTGGTCGAGTATATTTGAGAATACAAATATTTGTTTCCTCAATGAAACACAAACCCATTTTTTTGATATTTTTATGTAACAGAGGTATCTAATAATGAAACAGATATAAACAACCACTGGTAAAGAAATATTCACCAATTATAAGTGCATTTGCTCAGATTACTTGGGAAGGGTATCTGATTTTGTTAGCTGAGAATCTATTTGCATTCATCACCTTGCCCTTTTTTGTCTTTTGTATTGGTGAGCAAATATGACATGTTTTTGTTTTGTTGTTGTCATTACAATTTATACCATTATTCATTAACTGCTGGATAATATCATTAAAGAGCGCTCTTTCTTATATCAGTCTGTAGCCAGAAAATGGGTGCATTTGAAAATGAGTTTTGAAGCCATTTGAGTTTTTTTATCCAGTAAAAATATCTCAGTTGAGGAGGAAGTGAAGACCAAAGACAACTCGGCAATTAATCTTGTTGATTCACTATAATAATGCAGTAAAAACTATACAATTCTAGTTAGTTTTAATCATAAATGCAAAAGTCATTGACTAGGTAAGTTCGATTTATTTATTGGTAATATCCAACATGGGATCAGAAATTATATCCTTGAAATTAACGTGTTTATAATATAAAAATATATTTTGATACATGTTGCTTTGTTGTTCTCTCTCTCTTAACTTAAATTTGTTTGCCTTTTTTTAATGGCTTCAGCACAAGTATAAGGAGATTAATATTGTTCTTGAGTTAATAGGCCAGTGATACACATTTTTAACACCCCATGGGTAGCCTCATTTCTATATGCAGAGACTCCTTAATTGGATCTGCTGAGATGAATCTCTCTCTCAATAACAACACTCAGATTCTTGAGTTAAGAGCATAATGAGACAAATTTGTACATTTGTTTTGTTCATATGGTTGTCAAATGTTGTGTGCTCTGTTGACCTTGTTCGCATATGATTCCCTTTTTTTCATACACAGTCATTATCGCAAAATGATTATTTTTTTCTTATATAATTTTTTGTACACCAAAATTATTTTTTCATGTATGAAAATAACATTAAATACAGTATTTACAATTTGTTTCACCCATCAAAAAATATCTTTTAATATCAGTAATACATTACCTGCTACTACTGCATATCAAAAGTAACCAGTTAGCAGAAAGGCTGATGGACCCAACACAAAAAATTGTTATAAGAAAACAAATCACTTAAGGTGGAAGAGTTCAGTACTGTAAGCCAATAGATGTCAAAGTACAAAAATGCTAGATGGCTCCTATCATACTGTCATCCAAAGAGGAGTGATTCCAGGAGGCCCAATATGCAGCAAATAACACTAATCTTATGGATTTAAATTTTCATGAAATAAAGGTCCCTTTCAGTGAGGGAAAGATAGGTCCTCCTCTTAGTGAAGCCAATCCACATGGCAATGGTGGCTGCCAAAATAATAGGAACCACTGAGATGATTTCAACCTTTCCTTATCCCTGTAGAGCAAGCCAAATAAAATGTTATAGTCCTAACTTGGCAATGGATCATGTCATGATCATTTCCAGCACAGCTATAACTGAAACTGGGAATCTCAACAGAAAATGGAGCTCCTGGTTTGAAGCCAGCAATCCTGGTAGGCATAATGAGAAACCAAATTACAGTTTCTGTAAATAAGCCTTTTCCACTGATGTGATACGTAACTCTGTCCTCGTCCTCATTGACATTAAGGAGACAAGAAAGACCATCTTCAGAGTAAGGTCTGAAACTTTCATAAGGGGGTATAGATAACTCTCAAAAAACACTGAAAAGTTCCATCTATTCAATAATGTGCAAAATAGCAGCTCACAACTACCTGACAAAATCAGAACAATGAGGACCTGACCCTATTGGCAGCAACCTTAGAGAACTTAAAGAGTGTTGGAAAGGACTCCTTTATTGCCCTTAATAGTCAAAACATCATATTATCTTTCCTCAAAAAGAACAGCATTTCAACAGCAACAACTAGGATCAATGCATTTCCTACTGCACCTGTTACACAAGATTCTTCAGCTTGCACCATTAACTTTGAAAGTTGCTTGCTGTCTAATCTGGCTGATGCAACTGCCATCCTTGCTCAAAACTAGTGCTGAGGTATCATTTGAGATGAGCCCAGTGTGAAGGTGGAAAATTCCTGGAATAATGTTTAGGAGGTAATCTTTGGTAATATTTTTGGCTTATCTACAAGTAGATTATTGAACCATGACTGCTAGGGCCACAGGTAGAGCTATCAGAATTAACCAAGATGCAGAGAGGCTGACTTGGTGGAAAACATACAAAATTATTTTGAAAGGCAAGAATGCTGAAAGCATCCACCACTCCAGACCTTCTGACATCATATAGAAATAGAGCTTATTATTCAGCTTCATAATAAAAAACTCCACTAATTGTTTCCTGCACAGCTTAAAAAGAATCTCTCCTACTGTCTGGTGCAGAACCCAATTTATGAGTATCACATGGCATGGTCCCAATGGCTGTCTGCTAGGTTATCCCCTTGCTTGGAATATGGCAGATGCTTAAAACTGAACTCCGAAACTGCCCATTAGAGGCTTCTGTGCAAACAGATGTGTGTATACCTCCCTGATGCATTATGTCATGGCTGTACACAAAGACATAAGATTGACACACACACATCCACAGAGCTAGAAACAAACATTAATTTTGGGGTTGTTCATATGAATATAACTTCTTTTCAAGACCAAAGCTCCTTAAGAGGAACTCACTCCAGATCAGACCGAATCTGTATGTGGAGAAGAGTGAAGTTCATGGCTCTGAATCAGAATTCCAATCAGAAACCAATGCCAATCTAGCCACCAACTCAGATGGTTATGAAAAAAATTGGATCCCATAATAATCCCATAATAATTCAAGTTGCTTTTGGGTCCTTGTGCTGTTTCCATTTTGCTACGAGCAGGAACTGGAGCGAGTGCAAGTTAAAGCTTCTATGAGAACTAGATCCACAGCAGAGTTCCTAGGAGAAAGAGGTAAAGGTAAGTTGGCCATAACACATACTGTAGGGACAGAATCTGAGTTGTCCTGTCTTGGTTGAATGTGAACTCTGTTTTTAGAGGTGACAAAAATCATCCCCACAAGTCCTGAGAAAGGATGAGATCAGATGAGGATGGTAATAAGACCCCTGATAAGTCAACATCAACCAACACTGGAATAGTTCCTTCATGTCACCTGCACAGGACCTGGAAACAAAGGCAGGACCATCCATAACAGCAAGGTTGTGGGGTTAAAGGGGTGGAGAAGAAAAAGAAAACTCATTATATGGTATTAGGGTTTCCCAAATCCCTTAGGATTAAATGGGAACAAAGGGAAGGGATGCTGATTTAATCATCTTCTCCAGACAGGCAAGCAAAACCAAACATTTTATTCACATTGCAACTGGATGGTAACACAGTGATGAGATGGTGGGACTACTGATCCAATCACTGTTCCCAGACTGACGACACAAAATATCATTGCTTGAATCAGTTAATATTCAACTGAAATACTAGACATATATGCTAATAGCTGCAAAGTACTAGATCTCTAAACATCATGTCAATAAACTTTGCTGGTACACACAAATATTTCTTAGTTAAATAATCATGAAATTGTATAATTAAACTAGTCTAACATTCTCAGAGCCAATGATAATTAGGTCTTATCTTTAATCCATTTCCACATGTGCCCCCAATTATCCACTCAGTATGAATCTGCTTAACTGATGAAATTTTAATTCAATTGGTTTGATTTGGGTTGTACATGTGGCTGGTTCAAATGAGTGATTCTATTGTTTGTTAAATTCAGTTAGCATCTTTGAACTTTGATGGGCTCTGAACACATCAACTGTTGACACTGCCTCCTAACTACATTAAGCATGAGACAGCTCATCACGCTTGATTCAAATGTGCAATGATGACATTATCCAAACTAACAGGACCTAAATTGAATTTAACATTCATGTTGAATGGTCATCAGAAAATAATTTTTGGTGCAACTTGCCGGACAGTGTTTTAAGAAAGAGATCATTCAGTTTAATGTTGATGGTGCATCAGATTCCTCTCATGTTGCATTTAAAATAATTGATCTTGACAGGTGTTTGATTTGTACTTATACAGGTGGCAGTATTGTTTTAACCATTAAAGGAACTGCTATTTGTTAAAGTATTGTTATGCAAAATTTGACAGACAAAATCATGGACTTAAAAAAGTCTTTTTCGTAAAACCAAGAAAACTGAGACCAAAAAATATTAATGATACCACAGTATTCTTTACATGAAAAAAAAAGAAAACCAGGAATGAAAAGGTGTGTGTGTGTGTGTGTGTGTGTGATTTAGAGTTAATGTAGCTTTAACAATTTTTCAGTCATATCACTACAATGTCTGCGGTGTGACAGTTTGAAGTGATGTCTAGCACTGTTCATCATGCCACATGTGTCTTGATGTCTCACCCAGTCACATTATCCAGACACCAGGCTAACCAGTCCTAACACTAACCTCTTAAAAAGCGATGCAGCTGTTAGTACCATTTTTAAAATCTTTGGTATGACTTGGCCAGAGATCAAACCCACAATCTCCTGCATCCAAGGCATACTCTCTAACCACTAGGCCACCAGAGTTGTTGGAACTAAAAGGTAAATAATACTTACCTGAACTGCTGCTAATATGAAGGTGAACAATTAACAGAAGCACTTCCTGCTAAGTAAGGTGCAGCAACACCTCAAAATTATCAAAAGATACACAAAACGACAAATAATACAAAGACTGGGGAGAAAACACTGAGTAGACACAAAACATCTATGTGTTTGTCCAGACAACAATTAAAATGGCAATGATGGCAAGTTTCTAGAGGAAGTGGCACAAGTGTTATGTGGTGATGTCCAAGAGGAAAAAAATAGGACATTCAGTATGTTGGATATAAACGTGGAATCAGATCGAGATCATTTTCATTTCAATTCTGTCATCCAGTTACAGACTAGAGTAGGGAATGTTTAGTTTCAACAGTGGATTGGCATCCTAGAAAAGTGAAACAATATAATAGTAGCATGCAATGTATAAACACTGCTAAAATAACAATTTCCATTTTTCTACACAGAAATTACAAAACTATAACATAAATTAATAAATTAAAAAGTATGCAGACAATAGCAAGTCAGCAATCACCATAAGATACTGGTTTATTGAAATTATTATTTTTGCAAGGCATTTAAAAGGGAGGTAATTACCCTTTCCTAACCTGTAAAGAATTGGACTTTCCATATGTTTACAAATATTTATAATTGAAAATGAGAAATATAAAAGAAATAAAACATTCTATCAAAAGGACACATAGAATACCATCAATGTACATAATTTCTACACTACAACAAGAACTTAAGAGTTTCCTCAAGACACTTAAACTCATGTCAAGCACATGCAAAGAAAGACTGAACAATGAATACAATTTCTAAATGATTCCTGTTAAACCAAAAGATGATGGATTCATCAAACAAAAAAAAACAAATTAATTGAGGTAATATATTATAACCCTGAAATCCAGCAAATATATTTTGCCTTCTACTTCAGATTTTTATGCTATATAAAAATTTAAAACAGTTAAAAATCCAAAATTTATTTTTATGTTTAAAATGAAATGTACAAAAGAATTTCAATTTTAACAACCTGATATAAGAATACAAGCTTCAGATGGGCAGTATTCAAAGTCACATTTGAATACAGCCAATGAGGTAAATGATTTTCAATATCAATTTTGAACAGTACCTTAACATTGTTGGAATCTCTTGACACAATTTCTGCCACTATCACCTCTTTGCAATTGACATGCAAGTCCAATATAGCACTAAAATATAACATAGTACAACATTTACTGATATGAGTATGGAGGGAAGACCAAACACAACTAGGTGGGGCTCTAGAAAGGACCTACCTGAACTAGTTGAACAATAGCAGCATCCTTGTTATTGTCACCCGATTTCACTGAGATCGTCTTATCATTCTGAAATAAGCCAAAAGAATGGTGGGGGGTAAAATTTAAAGTAATGCTGGAAAAGTTAATATTCAATGATAAATAGCTAATAAGTACATGATAAACTGTAATTTGCCATCATTAAATGCAATAATATTACTAATATGTACCTATATTTCATAAACAGATTATTCAGTGTGGCTGTAAATATCTCTTATATAACACAAGTAGAAATTTTCCTCCTGTTGTCATTTACTTTGTATTTTGTGTTTGAATGCTTTTAATAAAAGCTTCTGCACAGATTATATATTTTCATTTATTCTTTTTTCTACACCAGGAATGAAATGTTAGAGAATGTGCACCAGTTGTAGCAAGAAACTAATTACCTCACAATGATTAATTATTCTTGATTCTATGCAATGTTTTCTTAATGATCAGAGTAAAATGAAACACTAAATTTGAGGAAATTTGGTTTATATGCAGCCTACACAAAACCAAGCAAACCATCATGTGGATTCATGCAATAACTGGTGCTCATTCTCTATAAAAGACATTTAATTGACATGGCAGCTGATTATAGTCAATATTATGAAAAGATGAAGTATTCCCAGATATGTAAACTGTATTTAGCAAGTGAGACATGAATCCTAGGAAATTAGTTACCAAAATTTCGTATTTTATACTGTATCTTGCAGGTGAAATATAAATCCTGGAATATTAATTACAAACATTAGCACTGTATAATGTGTTTTGGAGATGAAGCATGAATCCTCCTGGTTTATAAGTTACAAACTTTAGCCTGTGTAAAGTCTTAAACAGGTGAGATGATGTGTTCTGCAAGAAATATATGATTTCTGGAACATAAATTACAAACTTTAGCATTGTATAATGTGTTTTGCAGATGAGGTACTGTGTTGTGCAAGAAATGTATGAATTCTGGAATATAAATTACAAACTTTTGGATTGTATGTGTTTTGCTGGTGTGATATGAATCCTAAAATGTAGTTACAAACTTTAGCGTTGCATAATGTGCTTTGAAGGAGAAATAAGAATCCTCAGATATAAGTTGCAAACATTTAGCAGTGTTATACTGTGTTTTGCTGGTGTGATAAGAATTCAAGGACATAAGATACTAGCTTTAGCATTGTGTAATGTGCTATGTAGGTAAAAAAAGAATTCAATGATAAGGTAGGAAGGTTAGCAGTGTATACTGTGTTTTGCAGGTGAGATATGAATCCTTGGATATAAATTACAAACTTTAGCATTGTATAATTGTTTTGCAGGTGCGATACAAATCTTGGGATATCAGCTGCAAATGTTAGCATACAATACTACAACACAATACATACAATAATACTGTACTTGTGTAGAAATTATAGTTAACTTTCAAAACTTTTAACACATCTTCCAATTACTAATGATTTATTTTACCATTTACAAGCTCAACATAGATATGGTCTTTTCAACAACTACCTCTAATTTGCATAAATTTTTTATTGTGCTAACAATCAACATAATCAAAATGTATGTATCAAGCTTATGCCTTTCAGTTTGTAGTAACTGCATTGTGGAATTTTCCAATTTAATTGGAAATATTCTGCTTAGTGGAATTTTCCTTAATTATAAAACATGGTGTTTAACTCTTAAAATCTTGGTTGTACATTGGAAAATATGCATACCCATTCTATTGTCTTGCGTTTCTAACTTGTACAAATTATGGGGGAGGGATTAGGAACATTATGTTTAAATAAAATAAAATATAGAATTTAATACTCACTATGTTTTTTAAACACACTACAGGACAAAGATCCCTCAGATCAAAGCAATAATTGATAATTATTTTTGGAACTATTTTCTTCAATTAATCAATTATGTCAGTAATAAAACATACAAATATATAACAAAAAAGATGATAAAATGATCAGATCATCAATTATAAAAATTGATAACAAATGGTAATCTAATTTCAAAATTCTTAAGAAATTATAAAGATTAATATGAGCTTGTATTTGAAAAAAAAGATCGATCTTAATATTATTTTTTTAATCACAAGCTTCTAAAGGAGAAAGAAGCCTAATGTTGACAACTGAACAATACATTCATTTTAGTAAACCCACAAAAAAGCTTTCACAATGTAAAGAAAGAAAATGAATTAGAAATAAAGTGATCAACAAAGTACCATGAAAGGGAACAAAAATGAAAACAGAATTATATAATATTCAGAAAAAGGAGAAAATAACATTCCAAAGATTTAAATTATTAAAATGAAAGTAAATAATATGCAGCAAGTTAAAAGAGAATAAAAAGAGGAATGAGGATGTAAGGATGATGTTTAAAACAATGTTCACTTGAATCCAGTACTCACTGGCAACCATGCATTATATGTATTACCCTTGTATCTTACTTGCAAAAATGTCTGGGCAAAATTTTAAAATTTATACTGCCTTAGTTTATCACTGCTGAAAATATGATACAATGTTACACCATCCCAACATTATGGAGAAAACAAAGTAAAAATGTTTCAGTAATATCTCTTCTATTGTAGTGATCAACAACATTAAAATGTCACATGACAGTATTGTTTCACTTTTGCTGTGATTTTACCAATCATTCTGAATATTTTAGTTTGGGATTT
The DNA here is from genome assembly GCA_016746295.1 of Potamilus streckersoni. NCBI lineage: Eukaryota > Metazoa > Mollusca > Bivalvia > Unionida > Unionidae > Potamilus > Potamilus streckersoni. The sequence goes on along the minus strand of JAEAOA010000551.1, from coordinate 505,496 downwards.
GTTATATATTTTGATGACTGAAACAGTTGTCTTTTTCACTATATCTACTGTGGACTATTACATTATCAAATATCTCTTTTAGGTCTGTCAAAAGATGTTTTAACAAACATGTTATGGACAGATGTATTGGCAGTAGTATGGACAAAGAGAGATACTCTATGCCTACCACTTTAAAGTCATACATAAAAATAAGGCAATTTTAATAATTATGGCAGCTTAAATGGCTAATGATGCATTTGCTAAAAAACTATTATAGTGACACTAACTTGAAGTTCTAATTCTGTTACAGTTTTTGAATTGAAACTTTTCTCCATTTCCAAGAAGTCACTGTGAGCATGATTCTCTTCAGTTACAATATATGCAGTCATTTATGGACTAGATCCTCCAAATACATTTAGTATATGGTCTGTACTCTCTTTAAAGGTCACTGTCAACTTGTGCAATAATGTTTAGCACTGTCCCTAGTAACACATGTCTGCAGCTTGTTTCAAACACAAAACTACATCCAAACCACATTTCTTGTAGATACATTACAAGCAGAAAATAAAATATTATTGTAGAGTATAAAATTTTCAAGCAGAAAATAAAATATTATTGTAGAGTATAAAATTTATAAACTGACTGGTAAATCATTTACAACTTCTTTTATTCCTTCATTTTATAGTTAAAATATATCCTTATATGTTCACATATGAAAATACTTGATTTCACATCACGCCATTCAACACTTGACTGTGTGCCAACAAAAGTTATACTTATGGCATGAAAAATTAGCATTTTGTATGCCAGACTAATATTAACAAACTGAATTACCTTTCAGGTATGGAAACTATCCACAGGGGTCATGCTACCAGGCGAAGTGGGGGACTAAGTTGCCTAAAAAATGTAAACTTTGCCTTCTTTTGTTAGAAAAGCAAGAATGACTTTGCCCTGTTATTTTTTTTTTTTTTTGAGGTATGTTGACTGACTATACACTTTGAGCTGTCCCCTTGCTGTAGCCAGGTTAGTTCTGGTGTTGTGTTGTAGTGAAATGTGTTCGTCAAGCCATCACCTTCTAGGCCTAGCTAAGTTTTTATATAAATGAAGCTGACAAACTTATGCACATTCACAGGTATATGTTCCAGTAGCTGATTGACCATTTTCCCTTTCTAGAGTAAGTTAGCAGCAGTATCACTTCCTGATTTCCACGTTATCCCTTGATGTTAAAACATACAAAAATTGTTTTTGAAGCTTTAACAACAGCATATAAACAGCAATTTGTTTTAAAATCAGAATCAGTTATCTTGGTATTTTAGCTGCCTCTTGTACACTACTGTGTCATAAAATCAGTTTGCAACTAAGTGAACCAGTAACAGGTAAATAATATTGGACATCACTATACCTGGGAAGTACAGGTTTATTAGTTTTTGTCAATCATGGGGCAAATATATTCAGAAAAATTTACAATTAATAGAAAGCAAAGTCTAGGTATTATGTGATTTAAGATTTAACTTTAAAATGCAGTAATGAGGGTCAGAAACATGGGACAATGTTATGTTGTGGAATTAGCAAGAACGGAGAAGTGTTGTAAGGTGCAAGTCATTTTTCAACTTGTATTTGTGAAAATATGGGGGAAAAAAGCAGCGAAGCAGATACTGTTTAACCAAAGTATAAAATAACTGCAAGTACGTTTTCAAAAAAATAATCCATGAATATGCAATCCTATCAATTGACTATTGTAATGGAGCATAGTGAGTGATCACACATTACACCCCCCCTTCTAAAAATAGATGCACTCACATTGGTGTTGATTCCGTTGGAAAGAAGGGTTTAGTTCATATTGGGCTATCAATGAGCCATGTCTGTAATTGTATGCATTTCAGTGTGTTATGCATGAATAGTTACAGTAATGTTTTATCATCAATAAAAAAATGAGGGAGAACAGTATGATTTGACAATGGGTGCATTAGCTTTTATGTACATGGTACAGGGGTTGTTTCAAATGCATCTATAAATCTTTGAAAGTGCTGTTATTGAGAAGATATATGAAAATAATATTAAAAATTATAAAATTGATTAAAAGTAGTTGATTAAGTTTTACTAACTTGCATTTACAATAATATAATCTGGTTACTCAGTTAAAAATTAATACAGCATAGTTTCTTTTCTATTTTAGAGTCATATGACTACAAGAACATGGCTAATTTTCAACTTAAAAATAACACCCTGTTATGTCCAAAAAGTGAAGTCATCAACTTTAAAATTCAAGTCTAGCTTGACCCCTGTGTCTTTAAGATAATTACATGCCATCATTTGTTTTTGACACTAATGTCTCCTGTACAACAGTGCCAACAATGTCAAAAACCCATTATGATGCACCATTCAGTTGGACTTGCTTGGTGCTTAAAGAGAGTAAAATAGTTTTAAAAAAGTCAAAAAGATAAATTTATTTCAAAATTTATTTCAACAGGCTAGGTCATTCCACACCTACCATTTTCTTAAATTGATGACATTTTTATGATCAATATCAATTAAAGCTGAGTGACTTTACAAAACTTTATATAACACTAAACTGAGGTAAATTTATAAATCAGGGTGTGTATACTTAAGAGTTTACTTTATCTTCCAACCTTGGACTCCTGAGCAAGTTTGGTATGTAATAAAATGTTCGTTTTCTGCAAATGCTGCACAGTATTTCATCCTGTGATACAAATTGAACTATTATACCCATACAACTAAATATACCTAGTATTAAAGTAGGAAATGAAAATATCTTCATAATTTATCACTCCTGAAACGTAAATACTATGTTTACATTATTGAGCATGAAAATTTTTAGCTCTTGCACAACTACAATTATTCATTTTTTTCTCAAAAGCTGCAGCTGTCATCAGCACTTCCTAACAATGGAAAACATTCCATCTTTAATTACTAAATTACAATAGGCCAGTAAGTGCTGAGATGTATTCAACAAAGGATGCAGTGAGATTCAAGAATGTCTTTCTTACAGACTCTCCTGCCCTGTGCAAGTTTCTCAATGAATGCTTTTATGGAAAGGAAAGGAAAAAGTCAATGAGAAACTTCATACAAAGAAAGGAAAACTAATAAATTAGAAAACTATTTAAAACATGCATTTCTTTTTTTCTGAAACCAATAATGGAGGCATGCTATAAAATAGATATATCTACTGGTAGGATAAAAAAGTAAAGAAAGAAATGACGATTAGGATTTGCTACCAAACATACCTGGCAATCTAGGGTTAGCAGCTCAAAGAAAAGATAATTTGAGTGTTACATGCCTAGCAAGCAGTGCAATTATACATACAGCTGCATGTACAAAATATATTTATACATTCCAAAATAATGAGGTAAAGGGGAGATAACTCCTCTTGTACAGAACTCCACAGCCCCAAGCACATTTTCGCCATGGAACTTCCGCTTTTCCCAATATTTCACACATGGTGATTAAATTGCCATCTATTTGAAAAATCTTAGTCTCTTATTTCTTCAAGCCAAAATAACTCTTGCCCAATCTCTCCCTATATGAAAAGAAAAATTATTTTTTTGTAAAGTCCCTTAATAATAAGAAAATTGGCCTGTTATGTCCTCCACCTCTTGATACTTTTGTACCTGTTTGATCAAGGTATTAGGTCTCGTCCGTGTAGGCAGATAGTCTGGAGCATCGTAATACACTTCTTCGTCCCCGGGCTATAAGAGCCAATAAAGATGACACAAATCACCAACTAATAGGGTAACTAAATTTCCCAAAAACAGAGATATGAGGGGAATACGAAACTTGTCAAAGATGAACAATACTTATTAAATAAAACTTTACTAAAATTTTCTAAGAAAGAATTTCAGAAGATGAATTATAAAAACCGTATATTCCCTAATTAATAACCCACTCTAATTAATGACCCTCCTCCCTGTTTTAAGAACAGAAAATTTAAAACTGACCACAACATTCATAAGTGCAAAACAGAAATAAAGTAGTCCACAATGATAATTATACCATAATCCTATTTCCATGTAACTTATCGCAACATTCACATAGAAAAACTGCATTGCATTACTGATGCCTTTAAAAACATTAAACAGTAGAACTATGCAAAGCCAATGTCAATTCCTTTTTCTGCTAATAACAATGCAACAATTTAATAGAGACTATAAATAAACTTTAGAAACTTGATTAATTATCAACCCATGTTATGCAGTATATAATTATCTTAAATTAGTGAATATAACAGGAAGATTATCCAAGTTTTTTCCTACCAAGGCAGAACCCCTCCCAATGTGTGCATGCAATGCAATTTGATTGTTATTTGTATTACCATGCTGTAGTAATATTTTAAGACTCTTTTCCTATTTCAAACAATGCACCAAGTTCAAAATGGTAAAACACTGATCATATAGCTATATTTTATATTTCAGCTAAATGTTCTAAGTTTAAAGATGATATAACTTAGAAGATCAACATAATAAATTCAGCAGTTTTAATTTAATAACTTATTAATTTATGAGGAGCTGCATAGTTGTTGTATTACTAAACATTAACCTGCTACTGATGGGTCTCATTCCCTGATTCAGAGTTACTGTAGATGAGTCAACTTCAGAAGAATTTCGCATTTCCAAAATCAATATCAGAAAGCAGCCGGTGTTATTGATTGTTCATTTAAAATCAGAAGATGTGTAGTTCATGCCATCTGGCAATCATTTATGGGTAGGTGACTACTTTATTCATTTTGAATTACCAGTAATAGATAGGCAGAGCTTCGATTCAGCATTTAGAAAGAAGAGAATGTGGCATCATTTTGGAATGTTTGAGACGGCATAAGGTAAGGGAACTATCTACGAATTGACCATGTTTGGTTGAAATTGCTCTGCTGCCATTCAGTGGTAAACAGAATGGATGATTCACCATACCCTGGTATTTTATACTATGTTCATAATGAAAAATGCCAACACATTTTGTCCTTCATTATTCTTTATGAAAACCTGTCAGTTATGTATGTCCATGGATTATCTATCTTTTCACACAACAGAAAAACTGTGGGTAATACACAAGTGTGTGTTATTCTCACTAATTTATGGTATTCAGTCTCCTGCCACTGCCACTGGCAATCAGTCAGCTGACCTATTATCATCAGAATTGTTGTCTTGGCAATCAGATACAGATAACGGGCACTTGCTCTTCAATTTCCCAAACTTCAATTTCAACATCTTCTAGAGAAAACCCATCAAATGGTGTATTATCTTCATCATCAGCTGAAATAAAGATCCTTGGAACCATCAAGAGTTGAAGTAATGCTGTATTTCTGGAAAGAGTTGTCTAAGATTTCGTGTGTAATAGTTACTCAAGACTCCTTGATCCATCTTAAAACCAGTGACTTGAGAGGTGCTATGGAGTTACCAGTTACAGTTCTATCTTCTTGGCCAGAACTAATAATAAAGTTTAACCTTTTAGCCTTGAAGGGCTTATTCCAGGATACATCCACTGGTTGTAATTTTGATGTACAACCTCCTGGAATTACAGTTGAGTTGAAAAGTTTTATGCACATCTTTAACTCTTGAGGTCTACTGGCCATGAAATACATTCCATACTAACAATCTCCAGTGCTGATTGTTTTGCTCCACAATTTCTTCTGCCAAAACAAAAAGTTTTGCTCATGGCCCATATCTGCCCTGCACCTTACAAATATACACAATCCCCACTTAGTATATTATCTTTGGGTAGTGGTCACAAACAAGGCCAGCTTAGGACCATCTACAAATGCATCCAACAGTTATCTTGTACATTTCACACAAAGAGTGGAAAAAAACTGTCATTTTTATTCTGGCCTTTTAGTATCAAAAGTGCTTTTTCCTGGCCTTTCCAAATATTTGGAGTTTCATCCATGCTGATAACTTCTGCATTTTTCCTGGCATTTTCAAATACATGGAAGATTCATCCATGTTGCCGATTTCCAAGACATTGTACACTCCAAGACACTGGATTTGTATGGCATATCATAAGAATCTGTCAATGAGCCCATAGTAACTTCAACAGATTTCTGTTAAATCTGAGTAGTTTTGAGAAAGCTAATATTGTTGCGCTGTTTAAATCTTGTGAACCAATCAACGGCTGTAAGATCTGAAAGACTTGCATCCATTCTCTTTATGAAAATGCAGAGCTTTTCCAATTATTCCAAACACTGCCTCTCATCTTTCAATAAACCATTTAAGCAGTTTTTCCTCTATATCCATGTACTTCAATGGCTTACCTGCTACATGTAGCCTTTTTATTGGTTTTGATATTCTTTGAATTTTTTTGGTTTGATTTGTACTATTTTCAAACATGTTATTTATCTACATTATATATCATGCTGGCATAGCGTTTGCCTTTCATCACATTGTTACAATGTATATATCAATGTATAAATAAGTTAAGTCATAGGCACATATGTAGTGTTAGACATGATGCAATAGCAAGTCAAGTACTTGCCAGTCCTACTTTAACCAGCTGCTGAATGAGAAAATGTGTTGATCGAATGATCACTTTAAATGCTAACATTTATAATGACTGAATTTCGTTGCAGAAAGACCCCAGATGTACAGGTGGTCATTAAAATAGTATATCAAAATAACAACTTTGGCTTTCATTATTTTTGCGGTCTTTTAATTGCCTTCCCCCTCAACAAAATGTAACATCTTCGAGAGTATGAATTGGGGAATATACGGTATGCCACTGCAACTGCTAGTAGATATTTGTGTGCAAAGCTCTAGTTTCTGAAAGAAAAAGAAGTGCAAGTGCAAGTATCCAACAAAAAGAAATAGTAGTCTTGACCACAAAAGTCCTCACCCACCTGATTCATAAATATTAAATTCATTATTTTAATTTAAAAATACCAAAAAGCAAAAGTGATCAATACTATAAAATAAAAATAAAGTCATAAACATAGCAAGTTTCCACTGGAAATTCTGTATATACTCACAAATTCCAAATGTAAATTGTACAGACCCAGATCTTCCATAGCATAATGCACCAGGGTCTATGTAATATGATGAGATAAATAAGTATTACAAAGACCCTACCCTGTTGGTGCATTATGCTATGGCAGATCAAGGTCTATGTAGTTTGCAACAGAAACTAGTACAGATGGTACTAACTCCATATTAATATTTGATTCATTCTGGTCCTGTATGAAGACACCAACCGAATATGGTTCATGTCCATTTATTACAATCTTAAATTTCTTTAGGTTTTTTTTCCCTCTAACAATACTGTTACTCATATGTACATCAATAACATTTATCGATCAAACTCATTACACATTTCAAGCTGAAATCAAAAGAATTAATATAACAACAAACAAGTTGCAGTGGCAATTAGAAGAATTTTTTCTGAGTCTAAACATAAGATACTGAAATGGTAAGAAAAAAAAATTAACTAAAAAAACCCAAATAATATATGCAAAATATCAACAAATGCTTTGTGTAATAATAAGTCATTAAAAAAAATAGTAATTTTTCCATGTGATGCTAACTTTACTAATAAACTCTAAAATACAATTTAACAAAGTCTCTCATACTGTTAGGTAATAAAATTTCTAGAATTGCATATTTTTAATAATATAAATTCTAATATAAAGGGCACTGAGGAATATGATAGAGTATTGGATGGTATTTATATGCCATGCTTAATCTCTTTTTAGGTACTAATAGAACATGGTTCATTCAGGTTATTATTGACCAATAGGTTTCAATGACCCATACATTTGGTCAAGTTATGTGGTCTTGTACTAAACTTACTGTGTAGGAAGCATTATTTTCTTATTCAAATTGCCAGATCCATTTTCTGTGACCTTCAAGTCACAAAATCTACAGGACTGGTTCATTTTTTCCTAATGCAAGCCTTTCACAAACTTTAGTCAACAAACTTACTCCAGCATATAGTTTTGTAGGGTCTAATGCCATTCCTTTGCACAGGATATTATAAATGGTAGATAGTATATCTGGTACAGAAGAACCAGGGAAGACCACAGGAGGAACCACTGACCTTGTAAAATTTAAACTTGAAGTCTCACAGACTTGGGTGAGATTTGTATGTTGTCTGTAAAGGTGAGCACCTTAGGCCACTAGCCAACCTGTTGCCTCCATGTACTCCAGAACAAAATCCGTTATGCAAAACCCATTTTTCTAAGCATCATAATTACATTGACCTTTGACCTAAAAAAAAAAACAACAGGCCTCTTCCATACCTTACATACATACCTTCCCAAAGCCTTTTGTCAAGTTTAAAATCCCTGAACCAAACTTAATGTGCAAACCAGCTCTCTTTTAGCAATTGACTTTTTTTTAAAAATAATACCAACAATTTCCCTTCCTATCCAATGCACAAGCCATTTACAAACTTTCATCAAAGTAAATGGTCAAGAACTGAATTTTTTGTGCAGACCTAATTTTTATGCTTTCAGTTAGTGACCATGACCATTTGACCTCAAACAAATAGGTATCTTTCTTACTCCAAGTGCAAGCAATCCTCAAAGTTTTGTCCAGGTCTGTGATATAGAACTAATTTATTATGCAGAAACAATTTTTCTCACTTTTTTATAGCAATCTTTTTCTATGACATTTTGATCCCAAGATTGATAGGTTTCTATGTTACCCACTAAGAACTATGCCACAAAGTTTGCTAACTGTAGATGTGGATAACTCAAGTTAGTGTACAGAAATAAAATACTGGTAAAATATGGACAGATGGACAACAGCAGAATATACATGCCATAAGGCAGGCATATGATAAAAATATTTTAACAACACCAAGTTTTATTAACAAACTGATAGCTGCTGTGCTGTAAAACACCAAACCAAACCAATCTTCAACTTTAAAGATGTCTTCTTCTCATGAAGAAAATAGACTTTAGGGAAGAAGAAAAACAAATTACAAAGGATTGCAGATATAGTAGGGAAAATTAAAGTTCCTTTTTAAAACAAATAGAAATGGAATAAACTTTGAAATAAAGTACTTCTTGTATCAAGCAGTTTTCAGTCATAGATGGAAAATAAAAACAATTTCACATCATGCATGATTTAAGGAGCCTTACTGAAAGACTAGTGTTGTTAACAAGCACTTAATGAACAATGTGAACCTATTAAATAATTAGGCATTTGAAGCAAGCAAACAGGTGTTTACTACTGACTGAATGACTATCCATAAATCACACTTACAAAATTGCCTAAACCATTTTAACTTTTATGTAAGAAAGTTGTCACTGGAGTTTTCAAAGTGCAACACTAAATTGTAATGTTTTACATGGAATAACATGATTTGCTAATGAAACGGATCATTGTGACTTACTTGCCTTGGGTAAAATTAAGAGTAAAATACATACTGACTGAATCAGATTGACTATCCATTAATTCCACCAAAGTCTTGTCTTACCTTGTAATTTATGTGCAAGAATGTTGTCACAGGAGTTTTTACAACAACATTTTTAAAATTATATTGTGTTTACATGCATGACATAATTTTTGCCAATGACATAGGTCAAAGTGACCTATTTGCCTCAGATGAAATTAAGAGCAGAAAACTATTTGAACCTAGCTGAAAAACAGTAAATGATACATAATAGTATAAAACCAAAGTTTGTAAACATAATATAAGGCTGATTAGATGACTCATGTATTATTTTCACAGATACATGGAACTGGGTAAATACACATTACAACAAATGAAGAGATTCTGAGATACAATACTTAACAAGAAATACAGAAACTACATGCTGGACAAAAAAAATTTAAATATTGAAGTAACTGAGTGTGTCTCAAATTTATCATTTAAAACCAAAATCAAAATTTGAAGAATATAAAAATGGAAATGTTACATGCAGCAAGTAAGACTGGATTATAAAAAGGTTACAGAAAACATTTTTCAAAATACTCATAAAATTCAGTGCTCTATAACAGATGTAATATGCCATGCTTACAGAACTAAAATTACATTCTACCATGCCAAATTTTATTTTATTTAATCTCCACACATATGAAAATGAATCTCTCCCATGCTGAATTTTATTTTACTTCATCTCTAAGCATATGAAAACGAAAATGTCATAAACAAATTACTGCTAATGTAATCAATGTCCCCCATCACAATTAGTTAAAAGAGCTGACAAACTGTGTCAAATATGAAATAAATTTATGTATTTTGGTACCATAAAAGCTCTGCTTATATACATTTTTCTCATTTTATTAGGTGCACATTTTACCTCAGAACCAAGAAAGTTTTTTTTTATTGCCAGGTTGATCTAAAAAGAGTATCTTGGCACTAAAACTGCTTTACACATGTCATCTTAGCTTCTTGTAAAATGTTTAATTTGTTGCAATCCAACTTCATTCTTTACTAGTTTTGGCTAAAAAAGTCAATAGTTCTCAATGGTTTTGTTCTTTGATTTTTCTAATAAACTCATTTAATTTCACATTGTTGTTTAGTATGGCACAAATGGAAATACACATAAGAGATGGTAACTTGTTCATCAACTCTGAACTCTAAGGGTTAATTACAATCCAAATGCACTGTCTGGTAAAGTCATACTTAGACAATGTGATATATTTCAGCCGTCATGCCAGTCTACACAAGTTAATTCCAATGCTATGTCTGGTAAAGTCATGCTTGGACACTGAGGAATATTTCAGCTGTGTCATGCCAGTTTATATAAATTAATTCCAATGCTATGTCTGGTAAAGTCATGCCTGGACAGTGAGGAATATTTCAGCTGTGTCATGCCAGTCTACATTAAATTCATTACAATGTACTATCCAGTAAAGTCAGGCATGGACGATGATAAATCTATCAGCTGGGTCATGACAGTCTAAGTTAACTATAAAGCAATAACTGGTAAGTCAAGCCCTGTTTTATTCTAAACCAATCAAGCATCATGTAACATGATAATTAGGGACTTTACAAAACTGGTTGGGTGTTGTAACATGATAATTAGGGACTTTACAAAACTGGTTGGATGTTGTAACATGATAATTAGGGACTTTACAAAACTGGTTGGGTGTTTTGGGTGTTGTAACATGATAATAAGGGACTTTACAAAACTGGTTGGATGTTGTAACATGATAAACCAATCAAGCATCATGTGACATGATAATTAGGGACTTTACAAAATTGGTTGGATGTTGTAACATGATAAACCAATCAAGCATCATGTGACATGATAATTAGGGACTTTACAAAACTGGTTGGATGTTGTAACATGATAATTAGGGACTTTACAAAACTGGTTGGATGTTGTGACATGATAATTAGGGACTTTACAAAACTGGTTGGATGTTGTCTCAAATCATGAAATGCAGGATACTATATTGGCATTATGTAACAGAACCTAGTGTTTTACCATACACTGGGTAAACAGTATATGCCTTATACATATCAAAATGTTTTTTATTATTCTTTTTACTGCCAAATTCTATTAAATCTTACTATTTCTGTAGATAAATATTATGATAACCATAAAATAAAGGTTTATTAAACACATATCCTGTGTTTAATAGTGTCCTGTAAAGGTATATACATTTGTAGCCTTGTTGTAAACATTTTCTTTTTGTGGAAGTCTGGAGCTTTAACCTCTATACCCATGAATAACATATTACTCTCTTCTGCTAATTAAAAGTAACATATTACTCTCTTCTACTAATTAAAAAAAAAGTTAAAGCTTTGATGGTAACATCTGAATCCCAAAGCCAAAAGGTCTATTTCTTCCTCTAAGGGCAGACAATTCATGAATTTCACTGAAAGAAGAATTTGAAGAACACAAGTTACTATATAATGCAGAAACTAGGTCCTTTTTTGGGGTCACCATGACCTTGACCATTGCGTTACTGAACATGTTCAAAGCTACCTTGTCATAACATCAAACTATCACATACAGTTTTGCAATTTCAATCGCTGTACAAAAACTATTTACCAAGTTTGTGCCAATGTGACTTTGTCCTCTGAACTTTTGCAAGCTGAATCAAGCATGCTTAAATCAAATAATCATTTCCCAATGTGACACAATGTCATCATATATGGTGTACACACAGATCTAACCCATTAATAGTGTAAATGGATCTTGTTCACAAAGATCTATCTCTAATTACTTTACAGGAAAAAGGATAAATTGCTATTATGACATCAGAGACATTTTGGTTTCATATCAAGTACAGAATTCTTCTGTAATTACAAATTAAAGAACCTGCTATCTGCATATCAATTTTAATGTATTAGTGAAATCTTGGTGATGAGACTGAACTGAAAAAAATCAGTTCATGCAGGCAAGCACTAGAAAGCAAACAGCACATTAAAGGGAAAGCCATTTTAATGTCAACATGGTTCCACCTATCATGGTGATTTGGCTGAAAATCATGCTTTTTGATGCATCCATACTGAGTATGACAAAACACAAAATAAAATCACAACACACAAAACTTTTGATTGCTAACATTGCAATATGCTGTCTGAAAAGTGCCATTAACTTTATGCCATTTCCTAATGTACCCTAGAACTTTACCTCACAATTTTTACCAACATTAGGAAAAGTTGCATATCTGAGTATTATAAAGTGATCTGTGATTGAGCGAAGATGAAAACTTTATTTTTATCCTTCATGCCATCAAGTTGAGGATTTTAGTCTGCAGTACTGAAACTGATTTTGCACTAGTAAATCTGATTTTCAAGTAATGAATATTATTTTGCACCAGGGAATCTTTTTCTTGTGTGTGTGTGCATTTCGTATTTGGTGTAAACCAAGGACATCCATGAGATAAACCAAGGACATCCATGAGATTGCACACCAATGTACCGAGGACACACCTCCAAAAGAGGACGTCCTCGGTTTTAAAAATTTCAGCAAAGAATAATGTAATACTATTTGAAGGAAGGTCCCTGTTTACACACTTGGTGCTTGTTCACGAATTTGGAGCGTATCTTTCTTCCAAAGCCGGAGATACACAAACCAAAAACTATGTCCTCAATTGCACAATGCAAAACTTGTAGAGAGATCTACGATATCAAATTACATGGTGCAAAAGCATATTATCTCCCTTTAGATCCAAGCAACAATTAACAACTGTTTAGCTAAATTATAATAATATTGTGCTCTTAAGACCTGCGAATTCACATGCAAGAAATAAACTGTTAAATGTATTTAATGTTCATTTAAATGTATATACTGCTTCAACTGGTGATTTGATGATTTTGCTTAACATATCATGAATTTATGTTTGTATTGATTGTTCTGTTGTAAACAAAGTTTTATTAAAATAACACACAAAATGTAAACACAAGGCATGAATCTATATTGTTTTCCCAAATTTAAAGAGGTTTTAGCAATAGCCAAAATGCTCTGGATGTTCTACTGGACCAATTTGTATTTATAACTTAAAAGATCAGTTGTTTAGAGCTGCATTAGCCTGTAATGTTCTTACTTGTTTACTTTTTTTTGCAGTATATTTTACACAGAAGGTGACGTGGAAAAAACTGTTTAAAACTTTCAATCAGCAATGCAAAACACCTTTATGAGGTAACTTGAATTAGCAAATGTAGAGAGAGAGACAAAGACAGAGAGATTCGAGCACATACACAATGAAGATATTACTCTATTTTGTCAAAAAGTGAATAGTCATTGCTGATAAGATGATTTTTCTGCCATAAATGCTCAAATCCAGCTAAATGGTTTGTTACAAGCCAGGGGTATTTACTTGATTGAGTGGTGTCAAACCCTGGTTTGATTTCTCTAGAAGTAATAGGTTTACCCCCAAATTTCCAAAGACTTCTATAAAACTTACTTGTAAATTAGAGAGCCCAACATGCCCATTCTATACATATTTTTTTTTGTTAATCAATGAAAGACCACAGATCTCACAACTTGTCAAATATCTATCAACCACACATCTGCATGGTTTCTCTCCATCAACTTCCCGTACCATCATAAGTTCACACTGTAAAAACTATACAACTATCCCTTAACACAGGAAACAATTTTTACTATGCCACCTTAGGCCAGTCAATGTAGGTTTCAAAGGGCACATTTTGCCAATATAACTACATCATATTTTCCACCATGGTGAAAAAAAACGGTATCTGCAAAGTCCCTTCTTATTTATTCCTTTGTGTCATTTAACAGTTTCCATCTGTAAATACTGCCAATGCAGTCACACCACCAAAGTACACCACTAGGTTTTAATAGTGACTATGGTACTCCATGGACACTGGCACTTTTGACCTGAATTCACTCAAAGTCAACCATAGCACTATGGAAACTCACTAACACCTCACTCCCTGACATTTGCTCCTACTTATCGGCTAATTAGTTTGGGCCAAGGAATATTTATATTGCACAGAGTTCTAATACTCAAACAAGTAATTACACAAATCTAAGAATTCCTTACAACAGAGCACTATAACCGAATGCACATACTCCAAATTTATTACAGTATAATCACCAAAGCAGTGGATTATTTCTATTAAAGTCAAATTGCAGGACAATCAGTCAATCAATAAATTCATCACTCAGTCAATAACAGCAAGATATATAGTCAAATAATAATGTAATTGCCCTAAAGAACAGTTGTAGATGAAACCCTTATGGAGGTTACAGTTACTTAATGCTAGTATGTGATTTGGACTTGATTTTAATGTAGCTTTCATAATCATTTTCCATCATATCGCTACAATGTCTGCAGTGTGGCAGTTTATAGTGATGTCGAGCACTGGGGCATCATGTCGCCGACATGTAGCATGATGTCCCACCAAGTCATTTTATTCTAACACTAGGCTGACTAGTCCTAATACTAACCTCTTAATGCTGAATGCCTAGAGAGGCAGCCGTTAGTACCATTTTATTCTCTTTGCTTGGACTCCACACTGGTTCAAAACCACGACCTGCCACATTAGCGGCAGACACTCTAACGACTAGGTCAGCTAAGTGGTCATTTTGATTCTTAAGACTGGACAAGATATGCAAACGTGTCCTCTTTGGTCATGATGTACCAATGTCTCTGTGATTTTGTCAAAAAATAGCGTGCATCTTAGTTTGCATGGATTATACAGAATATTTGTGTAAACATGTGTGTCCTCGATTGCATTGCTAAATTTCATATTCTTTAGAAATGATAATAAATTTCCCGCCTTGATACATCACCATTTGCTATTAATTTACTGCTTCAAACTACATTTCTTTTTGCTTTAACATCACCAGAACAAATGTCCTTGGTAGGCGGTTCCATACTCAAGTCCTCGATATCCACCAAATACAAGAATGTGCTTGTGTGTGTGATGTGGATTTTCAATGTGACTTTAACAATTTTTCAGTCGTATCGCAATGATGTCTGCAGTGTATCAGTTTATAGTGATGTCGAGCACTGGGGCATCTTGCCGCAGACATGTAGCATGATGTCCCACCCATTCACATTATCCTGACACCAGGCTGACCTGTCCTAACACTAACCTCTTAATGCTGAGTACCGAGCGAGGCAGCTGTTAGTACCAGTTTTGTAAGTCTTTAGTATGACTCAGCTGGGGATTGAACCCACGACCTCCAACATCCATGGTGGACACACTATCCACTAGGCCACCAGAGTGGGTTTTGCGTTAGTGAGTCTAACCTTTCAGTAATTAGTCTTATTGTGCACTTTTGAATCTTAGTTTGGATTTTCTTTTGTAGTAATTACTCTTTTTGTGCACTACTGAATTTTAAATCCCATTACTTAAACTTATTTTGCACTAGTGAAGATAGTATAAACAGTAGAACTTTGATTAACTGGCACCCAATTAACCTTCATTCTCTGTTAACTGTCAGGGCACTGTTCCTCAAAATATAGAAAAGAGGTACATGTACATATGCTGATATTATTAATTTTTATGACCTGGTCTATTGTATAATACTTTTAATGTACACATTCTATTATCCATATATTCTTATATCTGTCACAGTCTTGGTCCCGTGCCCTGACAGGTAATTGAAGGTCTACTGTAATTATATATTGTTCTTATGATATTATTAACGGTCTTCTCTTCAAAACATTTGACATGCTTTAGCAGTCTTTAAGTATAGTGAAATGAGTTTTCTGTCAAAATCATGGTGTTTATAATGGTAAAGACTGAATAAAGTGGTCCTCTCAATAGAGACAATAAACAACAGCTAATTTCATTCAGAGTTCATATGCTTCTCCTCCTGTGAAATTCAAGGACTTTTCCAGGGGATTCCATGGTTTCCAAATAAATTTCCAGAACTTCAAATATTGAGATTAAATGTCAAAATAAACAGAATGACATTATATATATATATATATATATATATATATATATATATATATATATATATATATATAAAGAATACAAATCATATGGCGAATAACAACCCTCTCAAGCGTACTGGATCCACCAAGGGATCACGTTTGTCAGGGATTAATTAAAATAGATGCAATAAACTGACGACGAACAGTACGAAACTAGTAACTAACTAGCCTAAGCGCTTTTGACTCTTAATGAGTCTTTTTCAAAGGCAAATACAAAACATAGTTACGACAAACAAATAAACACAAAAACGTTGCGTTTGTAAACCTCTACATTTCTATCTTCACATGTGCTAAAACTATAAATACAACCAGCTTGTATAGACTAGTTGCGGAAACTGAAAACGTTGTATAATTCCCTAAAAGTCTACAAGCCAAAGCGACATCTATTTTTTACTTTGTGTACATATGTAACGCAGATTATATCCCAGATATTTGGTTCTATACCGGTTATTCTTATAGTAAAAATTGAAGGATAAGAAGATTTAGAAAATGTTAAATTCTACTAGTGCATAGTTTTCATTTTCTAGTCTTCTTGGTTTAGACCGCTTGGTTTCAATGTTCTAAGGCGGCGTATCCAGTATGATTCCTTTTCCTTCCTGGTTTCGGAACTCCAGCTGTGGTTGTTGGCAATAGCGATAAGTATTATATCACTGAAAGTGTGGCCAGGGGAGGAGAAGTGTTCTGCGACCGGGCTTCTGTACAGCTTTTTTGTCATCCAATCAGATCTATGAAGGTTTATCCTTATGTGTAGCTTTTCAGTTTCTCCGACGTACTGAAGGCCACAGATCTTACATGTGATGAGATAAATCACATTCTCTGTTTTGCACGTTTTGTTTGGACCATGTATGTTTAGTTTTTCTTTAGTCACTGTGCTAGTGAATGTCTTGGTCTCTATCATATGTTGACAGGATATCAGAATATTTAAATCATTTTATGAGACCACATGTCCACAAATTACCATCATATCTTCAAGACACGACAGATTATCTCATAAAAAGCAAAGCTAGTGAACCATTACTGCCAGATACATTACTTGCTTCCTTAGACGTCACATCTTTGTACACCAACATACCGCACAACGAAGGGTTACAGGCATGTAGCTAAGCATGGGAAACAAGAACTGTAAACAATCCACCCACACACTTCTTAATCCAACTCCTGGAGCTTGTCCTAAAACTCAACAACTTTGAATTTAATGAAGAAAACTACCTACAAATCAATGGAACTGCAATGGGTACTAAAATGGCCCCTTCGTATGCTAACATTTTCATGGGAAAACTTGAGGGAAAGCTCTTAGCATCGGTTGAGCGTACACCATACCAGTGGGTACGCTTTATCGATGATATAGAAATGAAGTGGCAGTATGGAAGAGAAAGTCTGGATGACTTCATTTCAAAGGCAAACAACTTCCATCCTTCAAAAAAATTCACGGCAGAAATTTCCAACTCAAACCATGTTTTCCTGGACACAACAACCAGACTGGTGGAAAACAAATTACACACAGACATTTACTCGAAACCAACCGACAAACACCAGTATCTTCTCCCAACCAGCTGTCATCCAAAACACTGCATTAAGAACATTCCATATAGCCAGGCACTGAGGATACGCAGAATTTGCTCCGACGATGAAAGATTCCTAGAAAGGTCTGAAGAGCTGGTTAAACATTTAATTTACAGAGGCTACGACAAAGACCTGATTGCGGAGGCAATCCAAAGGGCCAAACAAACAAACCGTGATGACCTACTCAGATATGGACAGAAAGAAAAGGTTGATAGGATACCATTTATTCTGACCTATCACCCAGACAATCCCAAAGTAGGTAAAATCATCGCAAACCACTGGCCAACCGTGCAATCGTCAGACATACTAAACCTAATACTTCCGAACAAACCTGTAGTAGCTTACCGGAGACCAAAAAACCTAAAGGACATCCTAGTCAGGGCCAAGCTAACAACAATCGCTAGTCAAAACCAACCTAGTCAATCTGGACCCTGTGGCAATAAAAGATGCAAAACCTGTCAACATATGATAGAGACCAAGACATTCACTAGCACAGTGACTAAAGAAAAACTAAACATACATGGTCCAAACAAAACGTGCAAAACAGAGAATGTGATTTATCTCATCACATGTAAGATCTGTGGCCTTCAGTACGTCGGAGAAACTGAAAAGCTACACATAAGGATAAACCTTCATAGATCTGATTGGATGACAAAAAAGCTGTACAGAAGCCCGGTCGCAGAACACTTCTCCTCCCCTGGCCACACTTTCAGTGATATAATACTTATCGCTATTGCCAACAACCACAGCTGGAGTTCCGAAACCAGGAAGGAAAAGGAATCATACTGGATACGCCGCCTTAGAACATTGAAACCAAGCGGTCTAAACCAAGAAGACTAGAAAATGAAAACTATGCACTAGTAGAATTTAACATTTTCTAAATCTTCTTATCCTTCAATTTTTACTATAGGAATAACCGGTATAGAACCAAATATCTGGGATATAATCTGCGTTACATATGTACACAAAGTAAAAATAGATGTCGCTTTGGCTTGTAGACTTTTAGGGAATTATACAACGTTTTCAGTTTCCGCAACTAGTCTATACAAGCTGGTTGAATTTATAGTTTTAGCACATGTGAAGATAGAAATGTAGAGGTTTACAAACGCAACGTTTTTGTGTTTATTTGTTTGTCGTAACTATGTTTTGTATTTGCCTTTGAAAAAGACTCATTAAGAGTCAAAAGCGCTTAGGCTAGTTAGTTACTAGTTTCGTACTGTTCGTCGTCAGTTTATTGCATCTATATATATATATATATATATATATATATATATATATATCTATCTATATATATATATATATATAAACATATATATATATATATATATATATATACATATATATATATATATATATATATATATATATATAAATACATATATATATATATAATATATATATACACATACATACATACAAACACACACACACACACACACACACACACACATACATACATACATACATATATATATATATATAAAACAAGCAGAAATACCAGATTTTGGCAACACAACAGAGCAAGATTGTCAATGAACTGATCAAGCCAATATTCCAAGAAAAGTTTGAAAAAAAAAATGGTTGAAATTAACTGTAGTGGGAGCAAAATGATTTCAAACACTTTCAAAACTAAAACATCAATTTTCATGGATTACAAAGCTTTGAATTTATCAATCCCAA
Source organism: Potamilus streckersoni (assembly GCA_016746295.1). NCBI lineage: Eukaryota > Metazoa > Mollusca > Bivalvia > Unionida > Unionidae > Potamilus > Potamilus streckersoni. The sequence continues at coordinate 485,952 of JAEAOA010000551.1, read as the reverse complement.
ACACAGCACTTTCAAGGAAGTGTACATCAGGAAAACCCACCCATAGCATGACAACTACAAGTGTTGTATACCCATGAATATTTAATCTAGGTCAAGCTTTTTTTCAAGTTGTAATTTTGAAGTTAAGCTAACTTTCTCTCCCACCATCTGATGAACCTAGATCTCCATCGTAATCTAAATACAAAATCTTGTTTTTGTTCTTGTAGGGTCTAACACCATTTCTCAGCACAATAGAGGCTATACATGGCAGCCAGTATAACTGGTAGAGGAAGAACCATAGAAAATCCAAGGAAGAATCACCAATCCATAAGAAGCTACTGGCAAGCTTTCTCACATACCCATGTTAGCCGAGCCCAATACTAGAACCCACGCGAACAGAAATGGCAGTGATCCATAATAGTGAGCATTTTAGACTACACATTAACTTAGGGCCCAAAAAATAAAAGATCTCTATACCATCTTATATAGCAAATCTGATTAAAAACCTGGCCAGAAAATATGATCAGTGGAGTGTTTCCAAGCTGATCAGAAATATGACCCCTGGAGTGTTTTTAAGTTTTGCTAATCAGATGCAAACCACCTTATTAATATGTGCATATTATTCACAACTGAAATCACTGAAGATAATGTTGACACAAGCTTACATACCAAATCTGATCAGAAATATGGCCTAGAAGATGATTACAATATGATTACATATATGACCTCTAAAATGTTTCCAACATGATCAGAAATCTGGTCTCTAGTGTTTCCAGGCTGATCTGAAATATGGCCTCTGGTCTTTACAAGCTGATCAGAATTCTGGCTTCTAGTGTTTCCTTGCTGATCAGAAATTTGGCATCTAGGATGTTTATCAGATGATTTCTTCTGTCCAATAATGGGTTTGATGTTCCCAAGTTTGCAGTAGAATTTTTTATTCCACATTTTTCCAAGCAGAACTAGCCTGCTGAATGACACAAGATTTCCAGGGTATTTATTAGCTCAGCCATTCAGATGCAAGATCACCTCCCTAATCTGTGAAGATACTGCTCATAGCTGAACTCATTTAAGAATTTCATTATGCACATCAGAAAAAGGACCTCTTGAGTATTCACAGGCTCAGCCAATCAGATGCAAGATCACCTTATTAACATGCATGGATGTCATACATAACTAAAATCATCCAAGATTTGATGATATCAGCTTACATACTAAATTTACATGACAATAAAATAAAATTTGACGGACAACAATTAATTTTATGAATGGATTGACAAACTAAGCAAAACTGTGAAAATAAATAACATGAATTCTTGGTCAAAAAAGGCTTAGAATTAAAGTTTTATCTCTTTAACAAAGCTAAAAACTCAAGAGGAAAGAGAAAATCAAGATTAATACAACAACAATAAAGTTTTCATGACTTCTACTATAATAATACTTAAATTGCTAATGTGAACAAATTTATGTCCTACTTGATTGTTAAGAGTGGGATTTAATGTCCACTGCAAATATGTCACTAAGAATAAAACAAAAAATGAAATAAAACAAGCACCCAAATCCAATGTTACAAACTGTATTTTGTGACTGTAAAACACACATGAACCTGACACTGACCATAATTTATAAATCTATCAAGTCCAAAATCAAGTAAAACATTCTGAAAACTACTAAATAGCTTGAAAATCTAATCAAGCCATCTACCTATCAATTCAAAAAATTTTTTTTGTTTAATTTTTCTAAGAAGAATAACAATAAGTTCAAAAATTTTAACAAATACTCTGATGGTTAGAAAATCTTATCAGATATAAAATAAAATTATTTCTACCAAAAAATGTCAATGATGCATAGTTTTTGCACAATCTCACTAGCAACTTCCTTCAGAAGGAATGAAGCATGGACATGCTGAAATATAGATGCTCCCCTCCCAGTGCAAGAAGTGGGGACATGTGCAAAACAAAACTTTATGCAGATTATTTAAAATGTATGATTTGAAAGGTGATCTTGGACATTTATAATAATATGACAAAAATTGCAATTCTTTTTTGCTTTCTTTGACATGATAATGAAAAATATAGATGAATCTATAATCTCTTCTCAACCTTTTTTATTTTTATTTTATGGATGATGATTACACTTATAAAGTAGATCCATCAATTTTAAAAAGGTAATTTCTAATGTGACAATCATATGGTCACATATACACTAAATAATCAATTTCAAAAAGATCAATTCTAATGTGACAATAATATGGTTACATATATACCAAAAAGTCAATTTTAATAAGATAAATTCTAATGTGACAATATGGTCAAATGTACACCAAAAAACAGCCAATTTTATAAAGGTAAATTGTAATGCGACAATCAAATGATCACGTGCACATCAAATAGTATTACCAATATTACCTTCTGCTCTCCCTTCTCTGGTGAGAAAAACATTATATCAACTTTGCGGGCCTCCCGTGGAGCAGCATCCCCTTCTAACTGCTCTTTCAAAACCCTTGCGGCTGGGTGCTGCCTTAACTGGTCCCTCCCTGACAATGTTTTGTTCGGTGGCGTGTTCATCAATAAAAGGTCCTCATCCTCAAATCTAAAATACAGTAATATTAGAATTTAATTGAAAGTCGACAACAAAATAAGGCATGTAACTGTATTTCATTGTTAAATTTCTCCTATATGTCTGGCCATGCTCCTAATTTCCACACACAAGATATTATGAGTCTATACTTTTAAAAGAAATAACAGAAAAGAGTGAAGCCAACAACCTTTGCAAAATTTAAAAAATAAATTATTTCTCTAGAATATAAAGTGAAAAATGAGAAACAATAACTTAAAGTATTGTGAATCAAATCAAAAAATAATCCAAGAATTAAAGACATAAGTCCTAGTAATAAAAAGTCCTGAATAAAATTTAGTTCAAGTCCCAAAGAGCGATGACGTATCTGTTATGGTCTGTGTCATCCTGATATATCAAGTTTCTTGTTAAATCAAAGAAATATTATTCCTGGTTTGAATTCAGCATAAATTCCAATAAATGTCTTTATCCAAAAATTTTATCACAGCACTTTTGTATTTCCAAAGAAAATAATCACATGATTTCAATTATTTGAAGAAAATAAAATTCAGCCAAAACTGGTCGCAAATTATTACAACTTAATGTTCTAGATGTTAAAGCTTAACTGGTAAAATCCTCATTCACAATAAATAAATAAATCTCTGCTTGACCTCAGGTCAAAATTAATTTCTAAAAACAATCATTAACAAATGGAAAAAACCTTCTAAAATGATCTAATGAGCCTTGTTTACTTACAACACAATAGCCTATAAAATTCACTTTGAAATCTCTAAAACCCAAATGAGCATATTTACTCCTTCATATTTGCCTGAATAAAATTCCTGATATTAAGCTCATACACATGGAGAATAATGAAGCTGTTATTAGTTGCTTACATAAATGACATAATTTTTAAAAGATTTAAAAAGTCAATCAGGTCAAGCAGAAATGAACTCAATATTTGGACAAGCAAACAATGTTGCATTACAATAACATGTAACAAAAATATTTTTTTTAAAAAACAAACTATTAAATTAAATATACACAACAACAGATACAAATTTTCAGGCTTCTAACAAGTATTTCCAATCCCACACCAAGATTTTTTTTTTATTGAACAGTAAAATGATACAGCACTGGCTAACATCCACAAATTGCAATTTAAATGTGAAAAATGGAATGGGTTGGTTCACATACTGGATGTCAGCTTGTCCTCATTTTCATTTGAGACAAATTAGATATCAAAAGAAGTCAATAGAAGAGATTTTGTTAAAACCATATGATACAAGAGTCCCTTTATGGGACTGATGCTCTTTTGGATGAAAAGAATTTCCAGAGTTCAAGACAAGTCATAATTTCCTTTTAACTGTCAAATGTTGAAACAATCTCTGATGTCATTCAGGGATAACAAGATTGTAAAATTAGCAATTGTAGAACACATATTGGATGTCAGCTTGGCACGATTTTTTTTTACAACAAAGCAGACATAAGAAGTCATTTAGTAAAAATACATATCATAATGATCATCCATTTAGATCAAATAGATATGAATAGTTTGAAAACACCATGTGTTTTGGTAAAATTCACCATGTTGATATGACTGACCATCCATTCATGAAAGTAGAGATAAGATTTTCAAAATGACCATTGAGGTGTCTATACCATCCATTCCACAGGAATAGTGATCACATGACTATCAGGACTGCTGCCATGGTGACCATATCTGATATCACATCAATATCATTTATCATTTAACTAGACATTATAATGTCTTTGAGAAAATGCCATGCTAATATCACCATCCATGAAGGATGTCAAGTAATAGCAAGATGGAGGCTGGGGCCATACTGAACATCAGATCTGTACCATTTTCATTAGAACCATCAAGACATTATAGTAAGTCTTTTTGTGAAAACCACATTCTGATATAACCATCTATTCAGGAAGAGTAGTGATAAGTATTTCAAGATGACAGGCAAAGTGTCCATTTTGGACATCAGAGTGGCACCATTTTCACTGGAGGCAACCAGAAATGATAAGAGGCCTTTTAGTAAAATAACATGTTTATACAACTATGGAGAGTAGAAACAACAAGATTTTAAAATTGACTACTGTCATGGCCATATTGAATGTTTAAGCAGCAACATTTCATTTAGGACCAATTATACCATGGGATACATGATGGGGGCTCTCATTTGATATTTTAATATCAAATTCAATTTGGCCTTTTTCTCCAATCAGATACTCTTAACCTATACTAATAACATAAAGGTCATGTCCATTAAATACATTCCTTTTACAGTTAATAGGAAAAATATAAGATATTTGCTTCATGCTGGGATCAGCCTAGCTCTATTCCATGAATATGGGATCAACCCAAAATACACTCTTATGCAGGAATCAGCCTAGCATAGACTTGGTTAAGATGGAATCAGCCCAGAATACATCAGCATGCTGAGATCAGACTAGCACAGATTTTACATGAGCTGAGATCAGCCTAGCACCAATTCTACTTAATCTGGGATCAGCCCAGAATACAATGTAATGCTGGGATCAGCCTAGCACCGCTTGGAAATGAGTCTTTTACATTGAGCCGGGATTCTGCCTAGCACCAATTCTACTCAAACTGGGATCAGCCCAGAATACACAGTAAGGCTGGAATCAGCCTAGCATTGAATGGGAATCATTCTTTCACATTCAGATTCTAGCCCAAGAGCAGCCCCCAAAGAGAGAGCCAAATATTTTTAAAAAATATTTAAATTAATTGTTGCTATTATTTTTGTTATGAGTTTGATATTGTCGAGTGTTAGCAAAAATGAATAGTGGCATGTTTGAGAGAAAGGGCGAGAGAAGAATTCATATACTAATGTATCCTTTATTGTCATAAAACATTTCTTGTTCAATTATGTTGTTGTGCATAAATGTGTGTACAGTTTCAGGGCAATCCTCCCAGTAGTTTAGGAGGAGAAATAACAAATTAATGCCTGTGATAGATGGATGACAGAAGAAGGACAACTGACCATCCACAAAAGCTCTTCTGATCTTTGACCAGTTGAGAAAAAAAATCATTTTTAAGTGAAATCATCTTTTTTCAATGAGTTAGTTGCTTCTTGGCAATCACTAATTTTACAAACAATATCATTATGGTACAACTATTTACATTTTAACTGTTAGCTTCACACATTACAGTGTCACTATCATAATTCTCCTAAGGCAACAAATCAACATACTTGTTAACAGATCTAAGTAGGCATCATGCACCAGAGTAACAGAACATTGTCATCACTGGTAATTACATGTTTGCTCTCAAAACAGTCGACACATCATATCATGCACAATAAATCATTAGTTTTAAACAATACATACAGTTCATTCTCAACCTTTTGAGTCAAGGCTTAGCAGTAGTATCTGTGAATTGAAGAATTCAATACTTTGACTTCTATTCCTACTCCTTTTCATTGTGGCTTTGTGTCTAGAGACATTTTTCTTCTTTTTCAGACTGCCAAATTTTGATCCAATTTTATAACGGTCAAAATTCAAATAAACACAACAGAGATTAAGTTCAAGCAGTACTCAATAAGTCAAACAAACTGGTATAAAACATTAGCTAAAATATTAATTCTAAATTAATTAGTACACAAAGTACAAAACAAATATTTCTTTTCATGCTTTGACTAGATTGAACCACCAACCATGATTTTAAAGCACTGACAATGAATGAGGTGTGATTATCATCCCTTTGTTACCATACACCTTTGTTGTTGTTGTTCTGGGGCATAATGTTATTTTTTTAATTTTTTTAGCACACAACAGGCTATACATGTCGGCCAGTATTAATGATGGAGGAAGAAACTGGGAAATCCGCGGAAAGAACCACCGACCCATGAGAAGCTACTGGCAAACTTTCTCACATATCCACATCTTAGACTCTAACCCATGAAGACAGAGGTGAGAAGGCAGTGATCCGTAATGGAGATGCTTTAGTCTACTCAGCCACTCCTGGCCCCCCCAGGCACCTTTGTTATTTCTGATTATGAATTGTGTGTGATCAGTACTGTTCTGTTGTTATGCCTCATGTTATTTAATCATGATCATTGTTTATGTGGCTTTGGTGCACCAGAAAATAAAAGCATCAAAATTGAGCTTAATGTCTAAGCAGACCACACAAATCAAATGCTGTAACCAATGAAATGCTGTAAAAACAAACAATGTTTTAAATATACACAGTAATTAGGAACCTCGCTGGTGAAATTAAAGTCAAAGGTTATAACAGACAAAATAATGCATTCAAGAAAGTAATAAACTATCTCTACTGCATAAGTAAATGAAAAAACATTAACCAAAATCTTGACTGGTAAAAGGTAAAAGGGGCAAGCCTGCATGTCAAGATGAATTGTTTTAGCTTTATGATTTATGTCCATTAAGATACAAATCTAAACTTTAATTAACTGATTTGCTTCTCACCAATACGGAGTTGTAAAAAAAACTTTACCAACACATGCAATTTCCATTTTGAATGTGGATGATGTGGAAAAAAAAATTGCATGCAACAAGCTAAAATGCACCATATTAAATATAAGTGACCAGCATAAAGTTGTCTCCCTTGCAAAAACAACTGCCTGGGGTAACACTGGAAACAGTATTATCATAATATGTTACCTCCCCTGCAGAAGAAATAGTCCTAAGTAACAACATTATTACTACAAAACATGTCAAGTAAGGTCACCAACCTAAACAGTGACAAGAAAACAACATCCCTGGGTCTCACTTGCTTTTCAGCCAAGACAAAAGTCACATGCAAAAGAAGAAAAAAAAACATCAGGAGATATTTTCAAATCTCAGCTTTTTCTATATCCTTACCCAGTATCAGTTGATTCTGTAGGTTTACTAGGCACTTCTGTTTCCTCAGAGCCTACAGCACCTATAAAAGTTAAGATAATATGAATGAATTTCAATGAATAACTTCAAACCTGTTTCTTACAGCAGGATGAAGCCTCTTGATGAATAATACAATTGCAATCATTTCAATCAGTCTATGGCAACCCAGCTGGTATTGATTATATTTCTAAACTTCTAATGCATATCCCAGCTGCTGCTGTTGTTGCTTAGTGATGCTATATTTCCAGATTCATAAAACTGGATGAAAACAGCCAGCAACATTCTAATGGAATTTAGAAAGAAAACAAAATTCTTTAAGTACAAGAGCTGCAGGTGAGTACCTGTAATTAATGGCAAGTCAAAGCTAAATAATTTTGGTTAATCAGATAGAATTACTTATATCTGATGTCTCCTTTATTAACTAATCAAGTGTTTTAAAAAACTGCTTTTACAAGGTTTTGTAAACCAAACAATTGTAAAACCTTAAGTAAATATCAACTGTATTAAGAGTACATTATTCTCGTGTCATAGCAATGGCTGCTAGGAACATATTTAACAGTATCTGTGATATGAAGAGAAGCAATTCAATTATCTTCAATTTTGATGGTGTAAAACATTAAAGTTTCAAGAAAACATTTAGAAATAAAAAGTCTTCAATGAATATCATTTATACCAACCTGAACAGAACAACAAACAACATAGACCCTGATTGCTGTCCAGTAATGCACCAGCTGAGCTGGGTTAATGTTGTTTGTTCTAATGACTACTCATTACAAACTGCATGGACACAGATCTTCCAACACATTATGCAATGGGAGATCTGGGTCAGTGCAGATTGTGGTTGGATTCAAATTACAAGGACATGTACTGCTCTGAAGATGTGCCACATCAAAGTCCACCTCTAGTTAGCATAGCCTCCTAAGATATGGTACCTGTTTCAGTTTGTTTCACCATAACATTTCAGTAATATACAGGTACCTTTAACAACAAGTCACCTGTCTTTATAGGCCACTTTCTAACTGTAGTAGTCATTTACATGACAGGTCAGGTTTAGCTGTGCTATGCACATAAACAGCTGCATTCCTGATTAATATTAGGCTGCCTTGGGTTTGATTCCCACTCTGGTTATAAATTTTTCTCCACTAAACATTTACACGAACACTGCAGCCTTTCTTTCCCAAGTGGTCTGAGCATCCTTCCTCGAATGCGTGAGGTCATGGGTTCAATCCCCAGTTGAGTCATACAAAAGACTTACAAAAATGGTACTAAAAGCTGCTTCACTTGGCACTCAGCATTAAGAGGTTAGTGTTAGGACTGGTCAGCCTTGTGTCAGGATAATGTGACTGGGTGGGACATCATGCTACATGTCTGCAGCATGATGCCCCAGTGCTAGACATCACTATAAACTGTCACACTGCAGACATTATAGTGGTATGATTGAAAAATTGTTAAAGCTATGTTAAAATGATAATCACATCACACCCTGCCTGGTAATGGATAATTTAAAATGTATAATGAAAGTTAACAAGAGTTTAGTTTTAACAGTACAATACAAACCATATCTTTATTTATCAGTCTTCTATGTAAGTGATAGAAAGGCACTGCCGACTCAAAAAATTATTGTCTAAAATATCTCTTAAATTAAACTTACTTTTCTGAAACCATTACTTTCTTACTAGACTTACCATGATCATAACATTTGACCTTCAGACATCATAACTATAATAACTATAATAACCATAAGTGAAAACCAAATGCATAGTTTGATCATGGAACTTTCTCCTTACCTAAAGTGCAAGCCATCCACAAAGTTTGGCCCACAGCCTTTCATGTAAAACCACTGATCTTGTTATAAGTTTTTTTTCTTCTTTTGGGTCGGTGACTATGACCTTTGTCCTTTGACTTTTTTTATTTAAAAAAAATTATATTATTTGTAAATAAAAAAGATGGATGGACAGAAAATGAACAGACATGATCATAAAACAATAAGATCAACCTTATGGCTGGCATATAAAAATGAAGAGAAGGTGGCAGAGATGTGTGTGGGAAGAGAGATGATTATTACAAAATGTTGTGTTGTATTTCTTGATTATTCTAAAATGCTGACATAAAATCAGTGTTATCAGTATATTGTGCAAATTATCCCCAAATAAATCTTAACAGAGGATCATTGGTTTTGAGTCCCATAATGTTAACCATGTATGCCTGATCAATTTGTAGCAAGAACCAGAAACATTGCAGCCTTTTCCACTGGAAGGTCCTTCCTTACCTATGATCTCATAAAAGAATTGTTTTCATCATATTACATGTCCATCTCAGACCAGAATCTATCGGGACTATACTGACTTATAATGCACTTAGACTTTTTGCAATGGTCAGGTCTTCTGCACACCCTGCACATGCATTTGGTATATATGCATATGAACCCAATCTCTGTCGCCCTAACAATGATCAGCAAAGTGTGACAATAAACAATTTAAATACCCCATAAACATGTCTGAGTTGTACACATGTCTGTGCAGCTGCAGATGATTTTACAAGGAACAATTATGTCCAGCAATCACTCAATTAACAACAGTGAATCATGAATTTAAAGAAATCTCCAAAAACCATATTAACTCTTATACCATACACATCCAAATGTGGCCTGTCAAAACCCATCTCTATCACTGCCTCAAGTGATAGTAAATCAGCACCATGCTGATTATATGATTTCAAGTGAAGAGCATGGATCCTGATCTGCCTGAACTTTATATAAGGTGTGTGTTGTTCATTCATGATTTCATGAAAACAGCAATGGAACCAAATCTGCCAGAAGACCAATGTGAGTTCTGTTTATTCTATTAATGATTTCCAGCAGGTAACATGAACCCAGATCTGCCAGCACATCTCCTTAGATCTGGGTGTGTAATGTTCATTATCATTTCCAGCAAACAGCATGAACTCTTATCAGCCAGCACATTTGGCACATGCAGATCAGGGAATGTGCTGTGTATTCTATTCATAATTTCCAGTAAATAGGATGGACTCTGATCTGCCTGCACATAAAGATCCTGTAGATTAGAGTGTGAGTTGTTCTATTCATATTTTTCAATAAGCTCATCTGCTGTGTTAGCACAATGTGACAGTGGATCAAGGTTACTGTACTATTCATTGTAATCATGATTTCCAACAAAATGTATGGACCCTGATCATTCATCATATTATGTAATAGATTATCAAGACTTGTATGGTTCATTTTATTCATGATTAACAACATGGATGCTGATCTGCCAGCACATTAAGTCCCTTTAGATCAGGGTGTATTTTACTAACTATATGCAAGATTTCATGCATACTCCATGGATGTGGATCTGCCAACACATTAAGTCCCTTTAGATCAGGGTGTGTTTTACTAACTATATGCAAGATGTCATGCATACTCCATGGATGTTGATCTGCCAGCACATTAAGTCCCTTTAGATCAGGGTGTGTTTTACTAACTATATGCAAGATGTCATGCATACTCCATGGATGTTGATCTGCCAGCATATTAAGTCCCTTTAGATCAGGGTGTGTTTTACTAACTATATGCAAGATGTCATGCATACTGCATGGATGTTGATCTGCCAGCACATTAAGTCCCTTTAGATCAGGGTGTGTTTTACTAACTATATGCAAGATGTCATGCATACTGCATGGATGTTGATCTGCAAGTGCATTAAGTGCCAGCAGATCATAGTATGTGCCATTCATTCTAGTCATAATTTCAAACAAATAGCTAGCATGGTCCCTAATCCTTAAAGAGTTACATGTGAATTTGATAATATTACCAAATCTGAATATTCTATCCATATCTAATCATTTGTGCTTCAATTATGCACATAAATTACACAATCAGCCATTCCATGACAATTTAAGAATTTTCCAAAACTCTGGATGACTTTTTATGATGTCACCAAATCTGATTACTCCTTGTGTATTTGATTATTTTTGCATCAATATTGCACATAAATTTTCAAATCAACCATTTCTTGAAAATCTGTAAGAAATTTCCAAAAACCTTGCTAACTCCCTGTGCCATGATTACATCTCACAGCCTTGTGCCCTATGACTGAGTTCTGTAATATCCAGGTCATTTATCATAGACCTGTTTGGGTGGTAAACAAAGACGAATGGAATTGTACTATAATATAAAAAATGTCTAGACATTTCAGTGGCTCACATTAAAAAATACAGCTGAAAAAAAAAACATAACTTTTAAGACCCAAAATTTATAAGCTGAAAATTACTAGCTTGGGAAGCAGAGTCTATGTCAGATCTAAAGCAGACTGGTCTGAACTGCACACAGAAAGACTAACCTTTGCACAAAGTAGGACTGGATTAGGATTATCAAGGGGTCAAGAGACAAAAATCATGGGTCCAATACTGAAACAAAGTTAAATGTTTACCCTTCTTCATATATGTGCATGAAATAACCAGTGAAAAATGTCTTTCATATACCTAAACAACCTGCTAAATGAATGCAGTCTTTACCTGCTTTTCTGAGTAAAAAGACCTAAGAGCCAGCAGCAAATCAGGATGTGTACAGTTCATTCTATCCTTGAACTCCAGTTCCTCAGGGTTCAAGTAGTAATGACTAGCTATGTCTGCTACCCTAAATAACAATAGACGCTTTTACCTCCAACAGTTGACCTAAAGTGGAAAGTGACAGCTTGATTCCTGTAGAAAGTCCTTTCTGGTGAATCAGGTGGGTGAACAGATATACTCATACCCCCCTCTGCCTGTGAAGACATGACAAAGAGCTTTGTGAGCAGTGTTGGGCATCAGCTCAGATGCAGTAGGAGACAAAGAGCTTTGTGAGCAGTGTTGGGCATCAGCTCAGATGCAGTAGGAAGAAATAGCCATCATCTCCAGACATCTCAACATTGTCATGCCAATGGATTCAAATATGCTTGTTCAAGAGTGAGGGTGACTCTACAAACTGTTTTCTTCACTAAAATCCAATTGACATGTGCAAGTCATGAAATTGTTCCCTTACCAGATACCTTAAAGTCCTGTGGTGATGACTGAGTGACAAAAAAGCATGTGCAGGGAACACAGGGAAATGTTCTTGTTGTTGTTGCTGTTGTTGTTGTTGTGGGGCTTAATGCCATTTTTCAGCACACGATAGGCTATACATGGTAGCCAGTATTAATGCTGGAGGAAATCCCCAGAAAAAAACCACTGACCCACGAGAAGCCACTGGCAAGCTTTCTCACATATCCGCATTCGCCAAATCTTAGACTCGAACCTGAGCTGTATCTCCAGACCTGCAAACAGCTTAGGGCTTATGGTCACTTTTCACTGGACTGACTAAGCAGGAGTAGGACTCAGTATCTGAGTACCCTGTTTTATGCAAACTTCTGTAGCATGAGGAAAATTGCAACAATAATGGATTCCTCCTGCTGAGGAAATGCAATGAACATAACCTCATAATCACCAACAATCTTCCACCTACTAAAATGCAGCATGTCTTGGATGCACTGATAATCTAAGCTCTGATATCTCATTGACTATGTCATTTTTCAGGAGATTAGACAGGCAGAATGTAAAAATAAATAAGCCACAAGAATTGCACAATGCTGGACTGCTCACAGCTTCATAGTCTCAAAGCTCAATATCTAGATTTTAGACTAGAACTGATGACCTCAAAGCCAAATAGCTGATGTCTTCTAATTGAAATAGGAGAATGTGAAACAGACATGTGCCAAAGAATCATTTAACCAACTAGATATGCTTGATATGAATTCCATGAATGTCTAAGAAATTAGGGGTCTTTCAGAGTCCCTGTGTACTCACCTGCATCCAAAACCTTCGGTCACACAAGTAAACATCAAGCCTGTTTGAAGACAACACTTCATTAAGAATACAGCTGCCTTCAAAAACATCAAGAGGACTGCTGAATGCAAACTCAAAAGAGTTGCAAGGCTCATTGCTGAGCAATGAGGCTTATGACATTATATCTTATGCAGACAGGATCAACATTAAGAACTTTTATGCTGCTCTGAAGACAATTTTTGGGCAAATGTCATCAAAAATATCTCCAATTGTGATTGTTGACAAGTACCATACTAATCAGAAAGAAAAGATATGTCAAAGATAAGCAAAACACTTCAACATCATACTCAGTGACTGTTAAAGCCATCTATCAGTGAGGAGACAGTTGACTGACTGCCTCAATTGGAAATCAGGTATGAATTGGTCCTCCAACACTGGCTGAATATGAGAAAGTAAGTGACCTGCAGTCAAATGACAAAGCACTTAGAACAGATGAAATACCATCAGAAGTCTACTTGCATAGATAATGGCAGAGCTCTTCCAGTCAATGTGGACTTGATGCATTATACCCTAGGTTTCACAGATGGATCCATCGTTGTATAAGTGTAATGGGAACTGAACTCTAACATGTACATAACATACATCAACCTGACAAAAGACTTTTACACAGCCAGCAATGGAAACCTTTGGAAGATCTTAGCAAAATATGGTTCCCTGAGAAATTCATAATGATAACTCAATAATGGCATGCTGAACTTGTGTCATGGACAACTGTGAGCCATCTGAATCATTCCCAGACATCAATGGAGTCAAGCAAGGCTTTTATTTGGCCCCAACTATCATCACTACAATGTTTTCTGTCATACTTGCCAATGCCTTCCATGACTATGATATTGGAATTGACATCAGATAGTGGACTGATTGCAATCCCTTCAATCTAAGGAAAACAGAGGCTAAAGATGATGTTACAGAAAATTACTGCTCAGTCTATATTATTTGCTGATGACTATTCCCTGGATGCCAAATCTGAGTCTGATATGCAAGAGATCATGGACAATTTCTATTCAGTTCAAAATAATTTTGGTCTCACAATCAGTATCAAGAAAACAGATGATGCAACCTGCACCAGGAAAGCTTCATGCAAAGCCTACCATCACAGTAATTGGCCAATTACTGTGATACCTATCTCTGCAGCACACTATCACATGCTGTCCACATTAATAATGCAAGTGTGGCCTTTTGCAGACTATTCACAAATACAATGGTGTGCAAAGGCATTAGTCTTCAACCAAAAACTGTAAGTCTATAAAGTCATTGGTTTGTCAACCCTGCTGTAAGCATATAAAACCTGGATGTTGTACAGACACCATGCCAAGATTACCTGAACCATTTTCACAGAGGAAAGAGATTAGAATAAGATAGCTGGACAATGTCCCAGATATGCAGGCATTTCAAGTATCCATACTAGTGATGAAATCAAATATGACATGTCCATGCCATGCCAACAGAAGAGCGTGTTTACCAAAGATAATCTTATTTCCTGAACTGAAGAAGTGAAAGCAATCTCAATTTGGCCAGCAGAAACACTTCAAAGATTCCCTCAAGTCATCCTTGAAACACATAACTCTGAATCTTTGGAAGGTCTTTCACAGAATCACTCCAACTAGCACAATACTGTAGCTACAAGCTTTGAACTCTTGAGCACTGCCTCTCAATGTAGAAGTGGAGCAGCATAAATGTGAACAATAACAAAAAACACCAGCATGTATAAACATAAGTAAACATAGGTACAACTGTTACATTTTCAGAAGAAGTCAATCAATTTTTTAACATAAATATATGATGTACTCTGTTGTCCTAATCCATTCATTTTGGTTCTTACACTTTCGAAACAAATATCAACACATCTTTTTCAACAAAATGCAAATACATTTTTAATTGTATGGGATATAAAACCTATTATAGACTTCAATTTTAAGGTAAACAAAAATTAAATGTTTACATGAAACAAGAAACCCAAGTAGGCCTGAGATTGCTTATCTGGCTGACAGATGCCTAATAGCTAAATGCAAGAGCAGTAGGTCAAGACATTTGGATTGGCCTAATGCTTTCTGTCAAAATGCTTCCATTGTTGCTGATAGCCTCTTTTTGGAAAACAAAGGTTACAAAGACTCTCTGGCTCTAACTTTAGCCATATTTCATGGTACATCATCATTGGATGATTTTAATCCAGAATCAAAAATCTTTAAAAATACAATAAGATTTTAATGCCTAGAAGCTTTGTGTCCAATACAGAAAAGTCTTAAATTCCTGTATTATGTGTCCAATACTGAAATGTCTTTATGCCAAGATGCTTTGTGTCCAATACTGAAAGGTTCTTAATGCCTGGATGCTTAGTGTCCAATACTAAAAGACCCTTACGCCTGAATGCTTTGTGTTCAATATTATAAGTTCTTATGTCTGGATGCTTTGTGTCCAATAATGAAGGGTCTTTATGCTTGTATGCTTTGTTTCCAAGTTGGCCAAATCCTGTTCAGCTGTTTTTGAGATAGAATTATGTATTTTTTTCTAAACTTAGTGGTAGTCGTGTAATTTGTTCAAATTCTTATGTCCCTTTGTATAAGTCAGAATGCTTGCACAAAGTTTGGCCAAATTCTGTTGCACAGTTATTATGATAAACTCACTGAAAGGTTTTTATGCTGCTGCACATAAAAAAGTGTCCATATATGATGGCAGATCAGCATATGTGGTACAAAATTTAAATCTATGTCAGGTTGTTTTTGTAATTTTTTGTCAAATTCAACTAAGCAGTCTTTGTGAAAACATTTAAAAATTCTTGTATTGCTAGCAGTTGTGAGCATATTTGATTATGGACTGATATAACTGTGTACAAATCAGAAAGATTATCTTGCTAGGATGCTTTCCCATCAAGATTAATCCAATTCTATTCACTGTCAACGTTTTAAGGTCATTTAAGCCCCTCTCCTGCACATGTTTTAAAATTAGGGTAGTTAGGTTACAGTTCTTTAAACATTATATATGCTGGACTAAACTGACTCAATTATATGTACAAATCAATTTTGGGAATTTAAAAAAAAAATTAAATTTGGTAGAAAAAGTGCTATGGTCAGCAACAAAAACTAGGACAATCCGCTATCTGGAAAAATATTCTTTTTGCCTCAAAGTTTTTGCTTTTCACAGTTAACAATGCTACCATATTTGATGGCAAATCAGCATTTTCTTAGCTGTATAAAACTGAAAGTCCTCCAAGCCAGAGTGTTTCTGTCAAGTTTGGCCAAATTATTATGTAGAACCTTAAATTGTCTTCTTTCTCTGGGTGTTTCCTTTTAAATCTGGTAAAGTTATATTTAGCAGTTTTTAAGAAGTATCTGTTTGAAGTGTTTTCTTGTTTTAATAACTAGCCATATTTTAAGACAGATCAGAATGGTTTGTATATACTTGAAAGGTCCAGAACTGTTTTTGTTCAATGGCTTTTGATACAAAGACTTTTAAACAGTTTTTACTATTTTTTATTAACATCAGCCATGTTTTGATGGTGGGATGGTGGGATGTCTTAAATTGCATTATTATTTAAGCTACTTATATGCCAGGATGCTCTTTGCCAATTTGGTAGAAACCAGTCTGGTGGTTTTTGAGAAGTTTAAACCAGCAATTTACAAAACACTCAACAAATGATGGACCATATCATATGATCTTTTGGAATTATGGCCAAGTGAGCTACAAATCACCATTGCAATACTAAGTATTGGATATGACCCATTACATTAAAACTAAATACGGCTTCTTTGTTTACCAAATCATACTGGTAGGTTTTCCCTTTAAAGAAAACTCTGCATTTGTCCATTTACAAAGCATATACTAAACTTTGACCAACATAGACTAATGATGTAATTATGAATCTAATATTTTATTATTATGATATAGTTGGGATAATATCATAATGTTCATACTATTCTATATCAATAAAATCTGGAAATTAATGTTAATCTATGGTTAGATTCCACAGAAAATAAATTTTTCCTATTAATCATTGAATGTGGTCTTTTACTACATGTACAAATCTGACTAAGCTGATTATGGTCAACATGGTATTCTTTACTTGTATAATTTTTTTGTAGTACTGTGAATTTGAAAAGAACTATCACTGCTGGAAGCATGGATATTTGAAATCTGTAAGATATTGCCAATCCATATTTCTGGTCAATAGCATAAATGCACCAATTCCAACAGCAATACATGGTGATGGAACATGTAGTAAATGATAAAATTAATGGCACAGACCCATATGTGCCCATGCATAATGCTCCAACAGTTAGGAGTCTATTCTCTTCATGCTAAATAACAAAAGTTAGGATGGATCTTGATCTGCTGGTGCATTATATGATGGCAGAAAAGGGGGGGGGGCTTCATTAATAACAGTTATTTAGGTGCTAAAGCCAAGCAAATATGCACTCTCCAGCAACCAGTCTGCACAAAGAAGATTTTATATACCATGTACACTCATATACAAGTCAAACTGCAAGCAACAAAGATCCTGATCTTCCACCGTATAGTGCCTATAGATCAGAAATCTAGTGGTTACTCCTAACAAACTGCATAGACCCAGATCAGTCATTGCATTATGTGATGGCAGTTCTGGGTCTTTGCAGTTTACAGTTGGCCTCATCTTATAAGCAAGTATATATGGTACCTGTCGTTGTTCATAATAAGTCAGACAGTTGCAGTATGAATTATTCAATTTGCATGAGATTACACTAAAAGAAGGATGAAACTGAAACAAGGCAGATGGTCATTATAATTAGGTGAACTTTACAATTTAAGATTTCTACAACCATAATGGACTGTTATCAGATAATGGAGAATATTACTCTCAGTCAACATATACCAGGAACTATTATTACATGTATCTCCAATTTTCACTATGGATCCTTTTGCCAAACATTTAAATCTTATTCCATCCCCACCAATTTCATATTTCATGATGACCTTTCATGATTTCAAAATAATTTTAATTTATTTACCCATTGCTTCCAAGTTTACTACTCTAACCCTTACATCTCCTACAACCATGACCAAGTGGTGGTAATTAAATGAAAATGTAATTTATTTAAGGTGACTTTTAAATTCCTTTAAATACTTTATATTTGCATGCAGAAATTTGAGTGTGAATAAAAACACTGAAGACTGTCCAAAATGCATTCAAAGCCCTCCACGGGATTCTGCAAATCCAAGTCCAGGGTCAAATTCTGCCACAGAATCACCACTATTAAGTCCAGAGAATATACAAAAATTATGCTGAATGCTGTTTCACCTGATACATGGTAGCATAATTCACAAACATTGCAAGGTCATATAAACAAGAAATGTAGAACACTGTGATCTACTTTTGCCTCTAGGGAGAAATGTTCCTCAAGATAAAAGCATCCATCATGTTTCATGACTGTATATTTAACAATGTCAGAAAAACTGTGCTAAATGTCAATACTTCAATAATCACTGAAGCATAAAACTTCAGGTCATTGTGACCTCCTTTTTACTGAGATGCACAGTAATCTCCACAGTACAGACATCAAGTTTCATTCATGAACATTCAATGGAGAGCTGGGTACCCTGAAAAATTCTTTACTGTTGTATAATAATTATCATCTACCCAGGCTGTACAAAACACACCAACACTTAATTAGGTTGTTGTTGCTGTAGGGTATAATGTCATTTTTCAGCACAAGATAGGCTATACATGGCTATACATGGCGGCCTATATAAATGGTGGAGGAAGAACCCTGGAAAGAACCACCAACCCATAAGAAGCTACTGGCAAGCTTTCTCACATAACCACATTGGCCAAATCCATGACTTGAAGCCAGGAGAGAGAGGTGAGATGGCATTAATCCAAACAGTGAGCACTTTAGACCACTCGGCTACTTGGGGCCATAGGTTCTCAAAGAAGTGTTTGCAGGTATCAATGTGATGTTTGATTGACTTTTATCATGTATTAATAGAAGAGAACATACAACAATAATGCTATTTACAATGAAACAGAATTAAAACATTAAAACATTAATTTCATATGACACTGAATTCATGTTTATTTCTTAAATTTGGCACATGTTAGCATTTACTAGAAATGTCACTGATAGCTATTTCACCATGTTATTATTTATAGTGTACTAAAAAATAATTTTCTGATAAAAGTTAACATAATATATGATTTCTTCTTAAAACTTTTCAATTTCATGATGGTAATTCTAACATTTTGGGTACTAACTTCCATTTTTGACAATAAAACAAGCAATAGATCAAGGTTTCATTTTACTAATATTGATTGAAATTTTCTTCAAACTGAATACATTGGAGCCAATTTTTTATATTACAAAAAGGATTAATGCCAGTGACCATATTACAATAGGTCTTTAACACATAGCAAATGATAAGATCACACAGAAAAATCTTGTGTAGAATTCACATGTGACCCTATGCTATAGCCAACAAAATACAAAGTTTGTTTCTGGTAAATGAAGTTTTAAAAACTACAGGACAAACAGAGACACAGCTGGCCCAAAAAACATGGAGTAAGCTATAAAAAATTGATTGTACAATCCATTTTAACATGTATTTTGCAGAACACTTTATCCCGCTTTTAAAAGCACCAATTTTATGTTTCTGCAAGTGAGACAGAAATCCTACATTAAGAATGTCTGGGCACATAACTTTCAAATATGCTAACACAGTACCATACCACATATAAAATGATCACTAACAATACTAAGTGTGCTGTTACTGCCAAGAAAACTATTTACTATGATTTAAAACAGGGGTCTCAATCATGTGGGCCACATATGACCGACTAAACCATATCAAGCTCAAGAGGCCTTTCAAAATGATTGGCAACATGAGAAATAACAAGTATGGTGTGGCCCTTGGGCCATCAAAAATGCCCACATGTGGCCCTTAAGGTGATTTGAGCTTAAGACCCCTGATTTAAAGACAATGCCCCTCCCAAATTTTTTTTATTCAGCTATGACTAAACAAAGTTTGCTTCAAAGATACATAACCATCTTGCTAAGTCCTTACTCCTTGCACTAGTGAATATTTAATATAAATTACTGGTGATCTGCAATGAAAATGAAGGGTCAATGTAAGACAAAATTTTATCAATGACTCAACCTGTAATTCTATAAATCCAGGCTGCTGCAACCAGATCTTCCTTCATTGACAGGAAGCTGCATACACATGTACTAAAGAAGTCTTTACAAATCTGGCAACATTTCCTATAAAAATACAATTACAGTACAGAATGTTTACTAACCCCAAAAATTATTACCTCCAGATCATCTTAAGATGAGATTTTAGCACATCCTGTTGCCAATGAGTAAATCCTGAACATTTAATATGCAGCCTCATTGAGCATGATTCTGTGGGGATGGCAACAGAATACTGGTACATAACAGTCTGCAGATTACAATATTGTGAAACCACACAGTATAGGGCTATTTCTAAGCCAAGAAAAATCAATACTTTGTCTCATTCTAACCAGGTAAACTGGGAGAGGTCAAAATGGTGAACAAACCTACAATAAAACCTATACACACCCTGTCTTTTACAAATGCAGGCAGATTTGATCTTGACTTTATGTTCTGTATTTGTATAGGTGTTAGTGTGCAATACTCACTCCTCATTGTATACTTGGGGGAAACAAGTATACATGCATGTAGTAGTAGTAGTAGTAGTAGTAGTAGTAGTAGTAGTAGTAGTAGTAGTAGTAGTAGTAGTATAAATAGTATGATCTAATTAACTGATGTACTTTCAAAAACAATTCCAATTACTCCTATTGTGTAAACAAAGCATGCTATCTGCATGGCAACAGATTTTAAATGCAACTTAAATTCATTTATATTTTTCAGATGAATTTTAAAATGAATTTTTATCCACTCGATTGTATGTATGTATGTATGTATGTATGTATGTATGTATGTATGTATGTATGTATGTATGTATGTATGTATGTATGTATGTATGCATGCATGCATGCATGCATGCATGCATGCATGCATGCATGCATGCATGCATGCATGCATGCATGCATGCATGTATGTATGTATGTATGTATGTATGTATGTATGTATGTATGTGTGTGTGCATGCATGTATATATGTGTGTGAGTGCATATGTATGTATCAACATGTATGTATGTGTGTGTATGCCTGCCTATCATATACAATAATTAAATAAATCAAGTGAGCCTATTTATTATGTGATCTTAGATTTAAGGAAAAATTTAAAGATAAAACAAATTTGTAAATGAGGCTTAATACCATGCACTACTCATACAACTGAAAAGGTTGCTTTCTTGCCCTGGATCATCAATGATTATTAGAATTTTCTATTACTATGAGCATAAACATGTTAGTTCGAAATTTTCAGCAATATCATAATTGACCCCAAATGCCGAAAAGACCCTGAAGCAATATGGGATATCAGAAATTCACAAGAAGGATGCCCTATTACAACCCATTGTGTCAAGTTTGGGCAGTGTACAGTAAGCTTTGGCCAATATCTAACTTCTGTCATAGGACCTCTAGTGGGCAAAACAGAACACCATATCATCAGCAGTGTATATTTTGTCCAAAAAGGTCAGGGACCTAGAGATACCACAACGTAGACAACTGATCTTTTAAGATGCATCAGTACATTTTACCAGCGGATAATGCTATGAATGTGATAGAAAAAAATTAGAGGCAGGCAGTACTCTGAAATCTAGATGTGACTGCCCAGTGGAAAAAAATCACACCTTATTGAGGCTATGTTTGGACAGCAGAGATGGACAGTTTTACCAACAGAAACAGGGAACAGCAGTGGGGTCCTCAGTCTCACCAACAGTGTGAATTTGTACATGGAGTTTTTGAGAAAAAGGCCTTGGAATGGTTCAGCTATGAAGACAACACTTTGAACTACATGAATACCATATGCTGAAGTTCTCCGATCATCTCAACTCCATTGACCTTTAGTTCACTTCTGAAGACAAAAGTGGCATTCTTGGACATGTGTATAAACATAAATAATAATGTATCAACCAAAGTTACTGTGTACAGTAAACTAACTCAAACTGTATATTAGGTATTTTTTTCAATCATCATCTGAAACACAAGTAGTGAGATCTTTATTGCACCAAGCTAACTCCCTAGTTACTGATGAGACAGACTGAATTGAACAAGGTAAGAACATGAAAGCTCCTTACAAGTAAAATATCTATCCAGACCGAACTTTCGAAATTCCTGAGAAAAAAAAAAATCAAAACCAGCAGTTTTCCAATTTAACCAAATCCATGGTACATCAGAAGCTCTAGAGAGAGCATTCAGACAAAATGGGATTAATATAAATCACAAACGAACCTACACATGTAAAGGACAATCAGTAAAAATGTGTAAATTATCATAAAAATTTATTGATTGTGAGAATTAGTATACTGGGGAAACAGGCAGAGTATCAAAGACAAGGATTAAGGAACAAGTCAGTAGAGTCATCATTAATACATGAACATTTTAGCAAAATGGGTCATTCAATTATTCCCAATTAGAGTAAGGCCATCACATTTGTGGACAAACAGAAAAGGAAGGTGACAAATGCAACTGAAATACAACATGAGCCCAACACTAAATTGGGACAAGAGGTTTGAATTACCACCCATCTACACAATTCTCCTTGTAACAAGAGAACATTAAAAGTCATGTGATCACCAGCAGTCACTGATGAAGGCATCGTGATATTGCCAAAAATTTTGAACTAAGCTATTTTTGCTCTGAGTAAAGAAAAACTCTACTAAGGTAATCATGAAATCAAGGCTTTGTTTTCTGTCTTTTTAATGAAAGATTTAACTGGTCCTTGATGGAATCTGCTGAATATATTTCATTCTATCTGCACTAAATTTATTTCTGGGAGACATAGTACTTGTAATTCATGGGTCAAGGGTTCAATACACATCCAGGTAAGCCTGGGTCAGACCATAAACAATGAAGATATAATATAAGTATAAAATAAATTTGGAAATTTTGATTATCAATCCAAAGCACACATAGTACAATATATAAATACACATGGACCTACCTGTCCTAATCAATCATAGGTAAGTGTTAGAGTTCTACACATACATCCAACATGAAACACCTTGCCACCAACACCTAAGGAACATACCACTGCAAAATCCAAGGCTCAAGTTTACAAAGTTATATGCACAGGTTCTCAAACATTTAAGGTCAATATACAATGGTAATATTTACTCTTGTACAGAGCTCAGTTTCAAGGTATGGAGAATTTGATCTTAACAAACATTAATATCAACTAGGCAAGAACAATACATACCTACAATATACAATATATGAACTGTGACTTTACATGATTCTTTTACAGCCAGTCTGTATATATTTTAAAAAGTATGCTTGCAGAATATTCCCATTCATATAAAAGGTGAACACAATAAGATTTATCATAAAACAGCTTTTCTTTATTAATAGTATTTAATGAAAACTACCTAAATTTTTATGCAACAAAAAACATGTTTTTAAGCTCAATTATCTCCGTCACAAAGAAAGACAAATTCGTCAGAAGAATGGTTTATCTTCTACCTGCAACCACAAAATGTAAAATCAAAACAATTTTGCAGAATCACAACCAGTAATCTTCAAATTTTTAATCAATCAATAACAATGAAAATGGAGAAGAAAAAAAACTAGGTCCTAGAAATTGAGGAATGTGGACTTATCATGTGCAATCCAAAATGAAAATTGTTTGCTTCAATTACATCTATGTTCCTGCTCTTAGAAACCATAGGGAAATGTTGATTAAGTTTGTGAGAAACATGATCCAGTAAACTTGACATTGAGTGGAAACCAACAAATCAAACAAACTGCTTAAGTGACCTTGACCTTTCACCTCAGCCTCAAATTCAACATGGAACTGTACCTGTTAAAGTGTAATACACTGAAAGTTTGACAGAAATTATGCCAATGAAACTTTTCAGCACCAGTGATCTTGACCTTTGACCTAGCAATGCCTCCATCCATGGGCAAACCACATGATGTTTAAGATCTAAGTATCAATGACAGCAAATTAAAGATGTTAAAACAATCTTGCCTATAGGTGTACAGACAAATGTACAGATTATCATCACTCTTACTGTATCACATGGCACATTTAGTCTGGTGGATAAATATCAACTGGACATAATCATTGAAAGCTGCTGTTAACTGTGGTCATCATTAAACATACCAGTAAGACATCAAAGTATACCAGCTATCTAAAGCAAAGTCCATTACCTTAGAATATACAGAAGATCTGAACATTATGGTAATCTGCTAAAAGGGCCTATTTATACAAGTTATGTTGGTTAGCTTTGAGGTTGTTGTTGTTCTTGTTGTGGGACTTAAGATCATTCTTCAGCACATGATAGGCCATACATGTTGGCCAGTATTATTGGTGGAGGAAGAAACCAGGAAATCACTGAAAAGAACCATCAACCCACGAGAAGCTACTGGCAAGCTTTCTCACATATCCACATTCTCGGAATCTTAAACTCGAACCCACGCAGACAGAGGTCAGATGGCAGTAATCCATAATGTACAGCGCTTTAGACCACTCGGCCAGTTGGGGCTACTAGCTTTGAGGTAGAGTGTTGCTTCAGTAAAAGGGTCTTAATAGAAAAAAATGTATAGTTTTAACATACAGCCATTTATTTTTGAAAACTGTTTCTACTTCTATATACATTCTAAAACAGGGGCCCCGAGTGGCCGCATGGTCTAAAGCACTGACCGTTACGGATCACTGCCATCTCACCTCTGTCTTCGCGAGTTCCAGTCCAGACTCGGCTAAGGCTAACGTGGGTAAATGAGAAAGCCTGCCAGTAGCTTCACATGGGTCAGTGGTTCTTCCCTGGGTTTTCCAGAGTTCTTCCTCCACCATTAATACTGGCCACCATGTATAGCCTAACTTGTGCTGAAAAATGGCGTTAAACCCTACAACAACAACATTCTAAAACAATGACTAAGCATGAGATTTTAGAAGAACATTAAGAACAAAAACCATGAAGGTTGTAGTCACCAAGATATGTAAATAATGTAATATGCCAACTGTTAAGGTATCAGGCAGACATTAGCAATGTAATTTTGGTTAAGAGGGAGTTCCACACTCTTTGAAAGTCCATTCTTATATCCACAACTATGATGACAATTCTACTTAAAATTGGCCAAATGTTCCAACTGCTGGAGAAAGGACAATGTGATGGATTTTGCTATTTGTTTAGGACCACAGATATGTGCTAATTAAGCATGAATAGCATTTCCTCCACCACCACCCTCCTTCCCATTCTTCATGGCAGATCATTAAAAAAAAATCTGATTGCCCTTACCTGCCAACCACTTATCACAACACACACCCCAAGGATGAAGGATCCATCCAATGCACTTTTCTGCATGTCGAAGTAGTGAATAATTTGCTCTGTTGAAAGTAGTGACTAAGTGTTTTTCTAAAGTAGTGACTAAGTGGCTCTTGGAAGTAATCACCAAGTGGTTTTGTTAAGTGGTGACTAAATGGCTCTAAAAAGTAGTGATTCTGTGGCTCTGAAAAGTAGTTACTAAGTGGCTCTGTTGAAAGTAGTGACTACATGACTCTATTGAAAGTAGTGACTACATGGCTCTGTTAAAAGTAGAGACTGTTGAAAATAGTGATTAAGTGGTTCTGTGGTTGGTGTGTTGGACTACTAAAAAACAACTCTAAAACCTACCATTTGATCAGCCTGGTTTGGTTATTGTGACCTGTTTTTTGGTAAGGCACCTTACTCCAATTGCTTTAAATAGCTTACTTTTGTTGCTATGACATAAAAAAAAAAACCAAAATCATCATGACTAATAATCTCAGAGTGGATTTTTTTCAAACCATCCTGTATCATGCAAAACATCTATATCACAGTTCTACAGTATATACAGACTAATAATTCTCTTTAAATTCTTTTATTTTAATGCCTCTAAAACACACGAATTTTCCAAGCCCTGGCTAATATTGCATGCTACAATAGGTTCAGTATTATGTACAAAGATTCTTGTAAAGATAACAGTACAAATCTGACACCCAGACAATGAAAGGTATACCTAAAGTAAAAGGGATAAAGAAAATAGTGCCTACAATAAAGGTCAACTATATATAAAATATTGGAAGTCTTACTGGGTTTGTTGATACAATGAGACATAACACATTGACAAGTTAATAGCAGTTAGGTTTGAAGACTTAATTGGAGATACCTGTGTTCTCTTATGAAATATACCATAATGTCCTCATATATTTGCTAATTACTGCTGACCTTAAAATGGGTGCTATCTGCTAGGATTACAGACACCAGGTAAGAAATGCTAATCATGTTTTGGGTTCACACAAAATATAACTGAACTGTGGATTATGAAAACAAGAAAAATTTAGAGAACCTAAATTAGGAGTATCTAGGTGTTCCAACAAAAATGTTGACTATAAACAAGAATGTGCAAAACTTTTCAAAATTCAAAATTGTAGTTCACAATGAGTGAACGTGAAATTTTATTTTGATGAATTTGATGAATCCATTTAAAAAATAAATTTGGAAAATAATAAAAATATTTTCCCAGAAATTCCATGCATTCCAGTACTAGTTCACTTTCTAGATTACAAAGTTATATGTCAAGCCCATAATCTGAAAACCTTTTTAACCAGCAAATATTATAAATTGTTCAGATTCACCACTAAAATGTGGATGGCATCTGCTAATCAGCAATCAAATCAACACTGAGACTACAGACCAGTCTAACAGTAATCTACAGATCAATTTTAAGACAACTGATCAGGTTAACTGAAATCTACAGACCAACACTAAGACTACAGACCAGTCTAACTGTAATCTACCCAGGGATGTAGCCAGGCAATTTACATGTATGCACTGTAAGACACTTGAGTGGGACAATCAATCATAGAATTTTGTTAAATAATCATGCTATTTTTATTATTTCTATGTTACACATGTTTGTGTGTATGCCTAGATATGTCACTGCTTCCAGTTGTTGCATGTAGACTACATTTGTAGGGGTTTTTTGTGCACAAAATGGACTTTTCAATGAATTAATGGAAATGTGGAAAAACTGTCCTTTAGTCATTCGTTATAAATGTACACTCTGTACACCCAATCAAGAAATTAAAATTATAATCATCCTCAAACTAAACTAGTACTGTACCATGATGATAATTTACACAATTACAAGAAATGTCTGGCTTTGTGTTCAGATAAATTAAGACACACAGAAGAGGATAAAGATGAAAGAAGACACAAAAGATAGTCACATGGTGTGAATTGTTCTGAATGTCTAAAAAGAATTTGGTTGATTTCTGGAAGTTTTTTTGTGGAATTTGTACTTTTCTGTTGGATTTATCATTGGGATTTATGGCTTTTATTTTCTTGTGAAAATCCTATAATTGCAAATCATTACATAATGGAATTCAATATCATAAATCCTAATATTTACTTATTTACTCTGGTGATAGTGAATCACAAAAGGGACACAGACCACTGATACAGGAAAACTGTTGAATTTTTATAAACAAAATGATACAAAAAAAATTAAATATTTTCTTGTCAAGGTTCCATCCATTTAAAGGGTATCAGGACATCTCCCACCCAGACATCCCCCTACCCCAACATTTTCCCTCTGGACTTCCCCCACCATGAGATAGGACTCTTCCCCCCCCCAAGTCATTTCCCCCTATGATCTTTATACAACTTTATCTATATATAGCAACATTTAGCTTTAATGTACACACACCATGTATACTCGCATCTCGCATCACCATTAGTGCACAGGTATGACTGTTGTCATCTGAAATAAATGCAATATGAAATGTGAAATATCTACTTTCTCTCTCTCTCTCTCTCTCTCTCTCTCTCTCTCTCTCTCTCTCTCTCTCTCTCTCTCTCTCTCACACACACACACACACACACACACAGATTTATTTCAAATAATCTTTTTCTTTTAACACAACTTAATATACGTTTTTATATTTTACTGGCAAAATGTCACATTAAATGAATTAAGTTTTAAGATCATGGGGGTGATGACTGGGGGGTGAGTCCAGGAAGGAAATGTCCTGGGTGGGGGAGAAAGGGAAAAGTCAGGAAGGGGAATGTTGGGGGGGGGAGGGAGATGTCCTAGACCCCATTTAAAGGCAGTAAACAACTAATATATCCACCTATTTAGCTGTCATATACTCTTTTTGCATGATAATACAGCATTGATTTATTCTTGAAAACATTTTTCTTGTAATCCCATAGGTACATTTTGATTCATCCTAGTAAATATCTGTTATACCTGAATTGTGTTTACATCTGTATGCTTATTCCATACAAACAATAAATATAATGTAAACTATTTAATTAAAAGTGCATGTCGTATTTCTGCTCAATGTTTCCACCACCATCCTTATAATCTAAGCAAGAGGAGCCAACCTTGATATATATATATATATATATATATATATATATATATATATATATATATATATATATATATTCATTAAAGGTATTCAATCAAATCAAGAACCATAATTTGCATCCTTTACCTGTATGATATCCAAGGACAGACAAATTCAAACTTTGGCCTCTTTTAATTCCACTTAATTCAAATGAAAATGACATCAGCAAATACTGTGCTTAGTTCCTATAGCCTGACTGATATTTCTATTTTTGTACTCAGTATATCAGAGTAACAACTAAAACTCAAACAGTAAATCTACCTATATTTGTTTTGTGGACCATATCAACAACTGATTATCATCAGATAAATGTACCTATTTTTGTCTTTAATGGACTACTCTGGTAGCCTAGTGGTTAGAGTGTCCGCCTCAGCTGTGGGAGGTTTCAGGTTCGAAACCCATCTGAGTCATAGCAAAGAATTATACAAATGGTACTAACAGTTGCCTCGCTAGACACTCAACAGTAAGAGAGGTTAGTGTTAGGACTGGTCTGACTGGTGTCAGGATAATGTGACTGGGTGGGACATCATGCTACATGTCTTCAGGTTGATGCCTCAATGCCAGACATAACTATAAACTGTCACACTGCATACATCAGAGTGGTATGACTGAAAAATTGTTAAAGCTACTCACACACACCCAGCATTAAATGGACCATTTCAACAACTAAGAAGCAAAAATTAAATGTAACAATTTTTGTTTTGAGTTGACCATATCAACAACTGAGAATCATAAGGTAAATGTACTTATTTTTGTGTTGAATGGACCACATCAACTGAGAATCATAAGGTAAAGGTACCTATTTTTGTTTTGAATGGACCACATCAACTGAGAATCATAAGATAAATGTACTTATTTTTGTGTTGAATGGACCAATTCATCAACTGAGAATCATTAGATAAATGTACCTATTTTTATTTTGAATGGACCACATGGACAGCTGAGAAAAAATGTGCCTACTTTTGTTTTTAATGGACCACATGAACAGCTGTGACTAAATGTGCCTTTTTTCACTTTGAGCACATCAACAGCTGTGAATAAATGTGCCTATTTTTGTCTTGAATAGACCACAACAACAGCTGTGAATAAATGTGCCTATTTTTGTCTTGAATAGACCACAACAACAGCTGTGAATAAATGTGCCTATTTTTGTCTTGAATAGACCACAACAACAGCTGTGAATAAATGTGCCTATTTTTGTCTTGAATAGACCACAACAACAGCTGTGAATAAATGTGCCTACTTTTGTCTTGAATGGAGTACATCAACACCTGAAAATCATAAGGTAAATGTACCTAGAAGTGCAATCTGAATAAGAGCCATTGGAGTTTTAAATTTAGGCACAGGATGAATGTGTCCAGTTTTCAGAATATAATAAAAAAAATGTTTTTTTTAAAAAAAAATAATTTTTTACTGTATGTGATCGACGCTCAGGAATCATTTAAAAGATGGAAAAAAATGAAAACTTTATTTGAATTGTTCTGAGAACATAGCATATCCTACAATAAACTTGGCATGTCCTACAATGGTTTTATGAGAATTTAGTACATCATTCAATTATTTAATGAAGATTTATCCTATCCTATAATCCCAGCTGTACGTTTTCCAAAGTATATGCTGGAAAAGGATGTAATACCATGGAAAAACATGGAAAATACTGGAAAACTATGGAAAATTAAAATATTCTTCAGAATTTAGCATGGAAACCCTGGACATTGTGCGTAGGAAATGCTGGACATGCCTGGAAAATGCTGGACATTTTGGACTTTGATTTTTTTCAGCCAAAGGTAAACCATGAAAATGCTGGACAGCTTGGACTTAGAATATTTTGAATAAATTTCAGCATGAAAAACCCTGTAAAAGAATTTAGTCAATTTTTAAGATTGGTACTTAAAATTATTTTTAATTCTTTCTGGTCTAATTTGAGTTTGTCCTACCCTTCAACTATCAATATTCAAGTACCTAAAGAATGAGCAATCATGACTAAACTGAGCTATAACAAGATTTTTTAACTTGAAACTATACAGTTATTTCAAAAACCTATGATACATATATACTGTGACACAATTTAAACAAACAAATGAACCAACATGCTCACACACATTTGACCCCTGCTTTAAAAAGTGTTAAAGTAGTACATCATTTGTTGAATGTACAAACATATGTAATTAAATGTTCATGATAGAAAAAACATCATAATACAAATATGTTGGTGTAATACAAACTTTACATGTATGAAAAAATATCCTGAACAAAATAACTATAAAATAACCCAACCAAAATGCATGCTTACAACAAGCTAGGTGAGCTTGTGAGAGCTAGTGAGGGTACAAAAGGAATTTTTCCAAGTCTGCAAAAGCTTGCAAAATCTAAAGTACTTGCTGTAGCTTGTGCAAGCTTGCAATAATCAGTTGTGAATGGGCAGTTCTGCATGAGATCAATACTATTTGTAACGTTGAATATATAACTATGTTGTGACTAGATCATATACTCAGTATTATAAACTACAATATCAAATTAAAAGATGTTACTGATAATCTAGTTTTTATTTATAGCATCTGATAATGCACTTGAGTTAAATAATATACATTTTCAGTGTTGCAAAATGCTAAGAACTTGAATTACTTGTACTCTAAGCTGGTACATATATAAAATATATTATTCCAACATTTCTCTATGTTTAAATTAACTATGAACATTATTAATATATGTCAAAATAAAAAAAAATGAATTATTTCTTGAGCAAAGCAAAATATGAAATATTTTTTTTACAAATGTCTTTTTCACATTTTCAGTTTCTACAAATATTATATATATTAGAGAAAAAAAATGAGCTTTTTGCACAAAGGAAATTCTTTAAGTGATTGAACACTCAACTAGCTATGCTGTCATTTTGTCAGGTAATGTAAGAATGGGTAAAGATTCCATTTAGTAAAATCCTGTAAAACATCCGTGCTGATTGCAAACTTAATTACAGATTAACTTAATACAGCAACATATTTGATGGCAAGTACTTGTAAATCATTTTACCAATAATGTATGCACCATCAAATACAGCCTCAGTAAATTTTGCAATATTAATTTCTGGCATTAAGTTTATGAAAGAAATGTCATACATTTGTTTCTATGACAATCTACTGCCAGGAGAAAAAATTAATTGTCAGTTATTTAATTACTAAATAAAATTTATAAATATATAGTTTTTATTTCTCTTTTGAGAGAGAGATGCATGTCATTTTGCCAGCATTCTAGAAATTTGTAAATTTTGCTTGTTTAAAAAAAAAAATCCAATAAAAGCATGCAAGGTGAATTGTGGCTTTCTTCAACAGACACTTAATTCCAGACACTTAATTCCCTATTGAGTCATTAAAAGCAATTACTTTCCCTGTTTACCATTAGCAGACTGGTTTACAAACTGCAAATGTACACATAACATATTTGAGTCGAAAAAACACAATGCAACTATTGTAGCATAGTGTTCAAATATCAGGTGCAATTTTCAAGGCTGAAATGTCGTAATTTACCTCGTTAATCTGGTAAAACCAATATATGTGCAGTAACCGATCCTATATTCTGAGAGATAATATGAAATCACGGAGTTATAATATCTGTGAGTAAACTCAGATAGTCGTGACTTTAGTTTGGCTGTAGCGTCCTGTTTCACTTTTCTGCTTTAAATATGTAAAAATATGACTTTGTAGCTTCACCTAATGATCAAGATGGCCATGCTGCAGATCATTTTTATTTATTGCTAAATCAATTCAGTGCTATCAGATATTGACAATAGGGTTACAAGATTATAAAGTTAAACGCAATGCTTGGGAATTTCCTTTGTTCTTATGGTATTTTTCCTTTTGAATATCAAATCAACAATTGTTTAGAGGTTATTACATTTAATTCTTTTCGTCTTCAAAGAAGATGGCCATTATTTTATTACAAAGTGTCTTAAGGTACATTATCAGTTTCATTGGATTTTTGTTGTTCAAAACTCTCAGGTGTCATTCATTTGACATGTGTAGTAGACCTTTTAAAATGAATAGTAAAACTAAAATTTAGGGCTCATTAAAGGATGATCTTGAATAACACTTACTGATATTTCCTGGATTTGATAAGTGATTTTGGAATAATGAACTCAAAATGAAATGCTTTTGCCAGTGAGGTAAATACTCAAGTTTTTTTCCTGATTATGTAGCACATTTTGCTGAAATCCATTTCAATAGATGATACCTGAATCACACCAGAAGCAGAGGATGCAGAATTTTATTTTGAGAATTTTGTTAAGCAGAAGTGAATCAGTGTAATTCTAATGACACTCTTGTTTTCACCGAATAGTTTATCATTGTGACAGATGAAAGAGAATGTAACTATCTGACATCATCCTCCCCTAAATAGATTTCTACATGGAAGCAAATTAGTGTAACTTTTCCACAGAATATATAACAAAAGTATAAAGAGTTTGCCTACACAGATCAAATTCATAAACTCTTAATTTTATCTGATTAAATATTATTAAATGATTTGATGACTTCATTCTTTTTTTATTGTCACAGTAGGATCTCATTTTAATTGATATTACCATATATTAACATTTTAATTGATATTACCATATATTAACATTTTAATTGATATTACCATATATTAACATTTCATTTTAAAATTTGATACAGCATACTTTTCGCTCATCAAGAGCTAGAAAAATGTAGGCATGTAACTTTGTATAGAATTACAAAACGCTGTTAAAATCTCTTGCTTTCATGAAATAACTTCAGGGTTTTTCAGCTAAATTTTTAGTGTTGTCCATGGTTTTCCATGCTATAATTGACCAGTGTTGTCCAGACTGCCCTGGACAAAGCCTGGAATATTAATTCAAATAATCCAGCATTTTCTATGCTAGAATTTTCCAGCGTTTTCCCTGCTAGAATTGTCCAGAGTTTTCCACCTTACCCTGGACAGAGGCAAGAATATTAGACCAAATATTTCAGCATTTTCTGTTCTTGAATTTGTCCAGGGTTTTCCAGCCTATCCTGGACAGAGGCTGGATCATTAGTCCAAATACTCCAGCATTTTCCATGCTAGAATTTGTCCAGGGTTTTCCAGCCTACCCTGGACATAGCCTGGAATATTAGTCCAAATACTCCAGCATTTTCCATGCTAGAATTGTCAAGCATTTTCCATGCTAGAATAGTCCAGAGATTAGACCAAATATTCCAGCATTTTCCATGATAGTATTTGTCCAGGGTTTTCCAGCCTACGCTGGACAAAGACTGAATCATTAGTCCAAATACTCCAGCATTTTCCATGCTAGAATTTTCCAGCATTTTCCATCGTTATTCATGGAGTATGATGGAAAATCTACAACTGGGATGTTTTTTTATCAGATTTATCAGAATTCAGCATATCCCACAATGAATTTTACATATATAACAATCAATTTAGCATATCCCATAATGGATTTATTAGAATTCAGCATATTCTACAAAGGATTTATGAGAATTTTGCATATTCTACAATGGATTTGATAATTTACCATATCGTACAATGGAGTAATAAGAATTTAGCTTATCCTATAATGGATTTATGCAGTGACAAAAGCAATATTTGCTTGGCAAACATGGACTCGTTTCTATTTTTCAGTTTTTTATGGATGAGATATTGTGAGATATTTTGTAGCTAAAACAATTATCAACATACATATCACACAATACAGCTGACATTACCAAGCTGTAATCATTACATACCACATTTTACAAAATACATACATGACTTACTGGGTGAAAACACTCATTTCAGTCAAAACTTGCAAACCACTTCTAAGCAAAAGTGTCTTGATCCTTTGTGGAAGGGAAGCAGCAGTCAGAATTTCATAAAACTGCCTAATTTTCTCAGAACCTGACACTTAAGGCAGTTAATTATCTGGGACTAAAATGCATCTCACATAATGTACAAGACAGTTGGTTATCTGGGACTAAAATCCATCTCACATGAGTGCTTGATTAAATAAAGCAATCACGTTTGGACTGCAGGGTAGTGTGAGGATGGTTTGACCAGAGTTTCTCCAACTAAGTGTGGGACAGGATGGCTCGACCAGAGCTTGTTTAATTGAGTAATGTCAAGTAGGTTGGATTCAAGTTCATACAAATGAGCAGGGGTGACCAACAGTATTCAGTATATAGAAAGCATCACATTAAATTTAAGATTTCTAAATCTTCAACAATTTTCATCCAACTTCCATAATGCTTTTGCTCTATGTATCTGCCCTGTGCAAATCACTTTCATTTCCAAAAAACCACCATTATTTTAAAAGAAAGATTAGCATACCATATTTGGTTCAAATCCAACCTTGGTATAATGCTGTTGAAACCCAAGTCAGCAAGGCTAGCTATCATGAGGCAACTCTTGTAACACATAACATGGAATGTTGAAATCATATTCTTTCAAGATCACCGCACTATGAAGTCAAATACCAAACTGACAGAAATCCAATCAACTTTGGTAAAGCTTTTTTTTCAAAATCCTGAGTAATGAGAAATTTGTGAAAATTTTGGTATGGCAATAAAACAACATATGGTATACAATCAGGAACCATACCTACGGTAAATGCTGATAGAGAATGCTGAAAAACAAGGCCTTTGGACACAATGACCAGATGAAATGTCATTGACATCACACTGACTAAATGAAATGTCAAAATTTGACATCACAATGACTAAATGACATGTCATTGCTAACAGCAGTATACAATAGTTTCAGGCTACTGAATTCTTCATTTTCTCATTACAAAAAGTGCACGAATAACATTAAAAAAATTAGAAGTGCAGGTACATCACAAATTGTTGAAAAATTGCAAAGTGTGATTTTTAATGTCAAAATTTTAAACAAATCTATTCTTTGCACATACAGCCTGATGTTCACCAACCAAAATCTTAAAAATCTTGGAAGCATTATAATGAGTACCCCTTAGCCTCTTTGTGACTCTCAACACGCATTAAAAAGCAATGAGGATATTTCAAATGAATCGCAGGTGTGGTAATTCTAAACTACAACAATGTTCATGGAAGTCATAAAAAAATGCATGTACCTCACTGCAAACGAGATTGTTTTATAATGAAGCATGAAAGGACATAAATGCTACATCAAATGGGGTATATTGTATACTAAATAACCCATAAAAGGTAGGATATATAAATATATAAAATAAATTAAGTAACTCATCATACCTGTCATATTTCTACAAAGAGTTGGGGGTTTTGGTGGAATCAAAAGTGTATTCTGAGGCTATTATACAACTCTGCACTGCACAGTGCAAAGTCAAACTCCATCCAAAAGTTCTGGAATTTAGTTTTGCTAAGTTTTGGCTCACTTTGCAGTTCATCCTTCACTGAATCAGTCATGTTTTGATAATTTTAATAGAAACTTATATACTATTCCAACAATTGAAATAATTGTGCTTTACATTTTAAATATGGAGTAAAATCTAATGTTAAAAAATGTTGCTGCTGATAAACAAACTTGCCAATAATAAACATTCTCAGTGAATTCCACTAATGTTGAAGAAAACTGAGAATCCTTCAAAAACTATATACTCAACTGCTCGTAAAATTTTCTGTCCCACCTCACGTAAAAATCAAGACTGATCTGATGAGAACAATGCTGCAATATAAAGACTTCTAAATGAAAAACATCAGCTGAAGAAAGCCTGTTTAACAGACAGCACTTCATCATCAAAGAAGACAGCCTTCAACAACATCAAGAAGACAGTTCAGTGCACACTCAGTGTTGCAAGACTCATGGTTGAGCAATAAGGCATATGAGATTTAGTCACGTGCAGACATAAACAACATGAAGTACTTGTATGCTTTGAAGACAATTTATGGGCAACTGTCATTAGATACATCTCCAATAACCAGTGCTAATAGCACCACACTGCTCACTAACAAATAGAAGATACTTCAAAGGTGGAAACAGCCAGAATACTTCAACAACATCTCAATGAACAGCCATCTCTTAGTGAAGAGGTAACTGATTGACTGCCCCAAGTGGAAATCAATGAATCATGTCCTGATCACCATGCTACTTGAAACTGTGAAAGCAACTGACCTGCTGTCAATAGCAATGCACCAGAAGCAGATGCTATACCAGAACTCTAAAGACTTGAGGCTAACACATGGCATACAAACATACAAACTCTTCAAATCAATGTAGACTCAAGGAACTACACTCAGGAGTACAGCATGATCCCACTATAGCACACCCTGTTATAACACAAATTCATGCATAATACAATTATGGCATGGATCCTGAAATTTTATATATTTTTCATAAACAAAAAAAAAGTATTTTTTCAAAGCATGTGAAAAAATGTATGAAACATTTATCATAATTTTGTGGAAGAGATCATGTATGAATTAAAATATAACACTTAATAATTATTCTTGCTGTATAAATAGAGGTCAAAGTGTTAGATAATAGTTATTAAAATGAATAATGGGATAACAATGTAAAGCTTTTGCTGTTCAAGTTTGAAGCCAGGAGGGAGGGGCTAAATCTGGAGATTAGTGTTCACAAATCAAGCAAATTATGTGGTGGTCTAAAAAAGCTTTTTATCCAAATTTATGTTAAAAAAAATTACTTACTGTTTTAAGGAAATACAAAAGATTATCAATGTCTGCTCAAACAACCATCATAGATACCTAATGAAATAAGTTTATGGACCAAATTATTGACAGTTTTGGTCATTGTCGCAAACAAGTTACCTCCACCCCCTCTTTCATCTGAAATTTTTTTTCATTTATCACTTTTTATTTTCTAGCTTCAAATCATTCACATATAGACAGGAAACTATCCTGCTAGTGTCAGCACTGATTGGAACAAAACCAATTATGTAATAGGATTGGAGGATTGCTAATATAATCATTCTACATTTTGCTTATAAAAATTTTTTCAATGGGTACTGGGTTTGTTTCTTATTTTTCATGTCCTCTAGAGAATGACTCAACATTTTTGAGAATTATGCTCTGACCTCACACATTTGAATGGTTTACATCCAAAATGGGTTCAAGCAGTTTACATGTATGGTGCATACACACTGTTTGAATTTTAAAGAAAAAATATGTCAATAATTTTGTTCTTCCGTGCGAATTTTCAGCCAAGTAAATGTGCTTTTCAAGCCTAAAAACTGGTTTCATTTTAGAATCTCTTAATGTCTAAATTAACACATTTTATTATCCACCTAAAATCAGTTTGTGTGAAAGTATTAGCAAGAAATTAAATGTCAGGATTTAAATCAAACCTAGAAAATGTTATTTTATTATACAAATGATGCTTCTTTATGCATATTTTTTGATGGAATTACTATTATGGATAAAAACAGATTTGACTGGTGAGTACATGTACTCAACCATTCATGTTTATGTTGCAGATTTTGTATACATACATCAAGGATCTCAAATGAGTAATGACTGAATATTGAATTTATGAAACAAGTTGAATAATATCCAGCTGAACATTATTCTACAAGATTCATAAATTTAATAGTAAATCTCTACCCATTTGAGATTCATTTTATCACATAGTTTTTATTTCCATGGAAATTATTTTGATAGAAAGAACGAATAATTTCAGTCATTCTGACAGATGATGTACCTTTCATTTGTTGTGCGTCAAAAATAATCTCAACCAAAGTTGAACTAGTATTGACTTTGCAAAACAGATTATACTTTTCTTACAAACTATAAATCAAAGGACAAGCATCCTTCTGAATAATCAGAACATTTTACACAGACAAAATCATTTTCAACCCAGAATGTAACATCACATTGTGTTGATGTACAACCTATACAGCTGCCAATCCATGTTTACATACTTCACAACTAAATGCTACTTTGATACTGCAATAAAAAGGTTCACTGGATGCAGAAATTTCCATATTTACTGTAATACATTTGTGACCAGATATTTGATGAGTTTAATATGGAACAGTAGACTACAAATTTTATTTTGGGTCAGAATTGCATCACATATTTAGAGAGTTTACATGCAGTGGTTGGATACACTTTGGCCAATCAGAATCACATAAAGTGATATTTTATAATATGGTAATATAAAAAATATGAAACTGCACATACTAAAGGAAAACTAAACCTACTATGTGATAAAAGAGAAATATTAAATATGCAATAACCTAATAAGAGACTAATGTCTGTACACCAGGAAAATGTTTAGTACCAGTTAAAAGTACAAGTCTGATGTGAGCATCAATGAAAACATCAAACAAGTTCCAGTCTGGAAGTGCAGTCCAGAAGTACAGATTAAACATCCATATCAAATACCGGTTCAAGCATGTAGGATTAAAAGGGAATGAAAGAAAAAGGAAAGATAAAGTAAGATTTAGATTATTAGCATATGACATTGTACAAAGATAATATGGCATAAATCTGACATGATTACAATGTATGGTAATTTACAGATTTTATTAAGGGTCCTCTCAGTTCTAAAACTGGACCCCAAAAACAACCCATGTAAATGTACTATGTCAAATGTGTGGTGTTTATAATTTTTAACGTAGCTTTAACAATTTTTCAGTCATATCGATACAATGTCTGCATTGTGGCAGTTTATAGTGATGTCTAGCACTGGGGCATCATGCCGCAGACATGTAGCATGATGTCCCACCCAGTCACACTATCCTGACAACAGGCCGACCAGTCCTAACACTAACCTGTGAGCATCAAGCGAGGCAGCTGTTAGTACCATTTTTGTAAGTCTTTGGTATGACTTGACTGGGGATTGAACCCACAACCTCCTGCATCCGAGGCGGATGCTCTAACCACTAGTCCACCTGAGCAGTTACTATGACAAATGTAAAATACTTCAGAATTATGCATGAATTTTCAGCTTAAGAAATCTACTCATGAAAACTGTAATTCCAACTGATCACATGTCTTCTTCTAAAAGTGATGGCCCCAAACCCCATTCTGTGTAACCTAAGAAAAAACCCTCATATATCTTAACATGAAGGGAAGTCTTTTACACTTATGAAGGAATAACTGAAAAACCAAAAACGTATACTTGCTAAAAAATATCAGCTACTGAGCTAAAAACAACAAGCAAGAAATGTCATGTCAACAAACAAAGCAAGATAGAAACACTAAAAAGAGGCTGGTTGGTAACAAAGTCAGGGTAAGGAAATCAAGCCTTTCATTTTGGGGAGAATTTGCTCTACTATTTTTTCCCCATAAATCTTTTTGGGTATAGTTATTTGAAAAGAAAATACTGCACTGGTTTCAGTAAACTAACTGCCCCAAAAAATGTAACTCAAATAATTGTATTTGAAAAGCAAGAAAATCAAAATGTACTTCGATGGCATGAAAAATATTCTATTTTTCAGTTATTATTGCAAAATATAAAAATGATTATACTAGCAATGCTTTACGTTTGCAAAATAATTCTTCACTGAAAATATAATTAAACTATGTCCATACCTAAAATTGGACAGAAAAACATGCCAGTTTCAAACATTTTGTCTCACAAAATCACTTCTGTTTATAAAATATTAAGTAGTTGTTGTTGTTGTTGTTGTTGGGCTTAACGCCATTTTTCAGCACACGATAGGCTATTCATGGCGGCCAGTATTAATGGTGGAGGAAGAAACCGGGAAATCACCGGAAAGAACCACCGACCCACGAGAAGCTACTGGCAAGCTTTCTCACATATCCACATTCGACGAATCCTAGACTCGAACCCACGCAGACAAAGGTGAGATGGCAGTGATCCGTAACAGACAGCGCTTTAGACCACTCGGCCACTCGGAAAATATTAAGTAAATATTATAACTATTATCATAAGTTGAATCAGGAGCTTAAAACATAATTACAGTGCAACCTCTCTTATGCAACTCCCAAATGGAAAGCACAAATTTTCCCTGAATAACGGAAATGTTATTGAGGAGAGATTAATATTAAATCATGGAAAAAACAGACCCTGATTGATATGATCAATTGTTGTTCAAATATGCAAGAAAGTGGGATATCAAGGGCAGGGAAGGCACTGAAGTATATTCGTACCTCATATCTGGCCAATTATTGTCCCATTTTGATCCTTAAGTTTTGTTCGTAACCATATGAAAATATACAGTGATCCACATAGTCATAGCCAAAATGTTTAATATTTTAAGCTATTATTATAATTATCTCCCTTACCTTGATCTTCTGTGAGAGGATCAAAGTTCTTTAAGAGAGATGCACGTCCTTGCTTTGTCTGAAAATAAATAACAATTACAAAAATCTTCTCCATATTTAATATCTTTAAGTAAATAGAAACAATCTTATCAAAACATTTACAATTGAATGTAATGTAACTCTTTATGTAACAAATAGTATATTAAGCAAAACTTTGTTAGGAAAAATACAATAATTTGCAACACCTTTTATGTCTTTCCTGTGCCCATGAAAATACCATATAGGCTTTTCTGATTTTCTTACAGTATTAAAAATAGCAGTATCTGTTTATCTCTGAGGTATCCTGTAATTCATATTTAAAAGTAAAGTATCAAACATTTTATTCCATATTTTACAAGATTCATTTATTTTATGTGAAATGAGTGGATATACAAATGAGCTTTTTTTTAAAATATATTTTATGCATGTTTTTAATTAAATACTTCAGATCCATGCAAAAAACATCAAGAAATTTATGCAAATTAGTCTGAATAAAGGAAATGTGCTCTTCTTCTCTTGCAATAAATCATATCTTGAAATACACAAGCAGGCTTTCTACAAAATGTGCAAATGTTTCATTATTGAGATTCTTCAGATGGAAAAAAAAGGAAATCTGAACATTTAGTTAGTAAACACATGAACTTTGTAATGATGTCAATCACATATAATCAAACTTATCTTAAAGGTCACACTACAAAAATTACTTTGTAATTTCTTTTTACTTGTTTTATTTATATCTTTACTAAATGATTACTAATTAGTCACTTTTATTTGGTAATACTTTACTAGCTACTACTAAATTCAAAAAGATAAATAACTGAGCATTATTGCAAAGTAAATTACTAATTTTCAAGCATGAATTACATTTTTTTCTTGTTCTACTTGAAAGAGTAAAGGAAATCAATTGGTAATATTTTTACTTGGTCTTAGCAAATGTTATTCCACTAGATTAATAGTGTTTACTTAAGGAGTATTTGTTTGTAGAGGACAACCTTACAGATAAAAAACAGTATTATTGTCTTGTGACTCAATATTTAAGACACAGCTGATAAACACTTTTATTATCTTGAGACTCAAGCTCTAAAACATAGATAATAAACAGTGCTATTTTTGGGGGATTCTAGCTCTATATTCACAATAATAATCAAGTGTTATTCTCTTTGGATTCTTGCTCTATATTCACAATAATAATCAAGTGTTATTCTCTTTGGATTCTTGCTCTATATTCACAATAATAAACAGTGTTATTCTCTTTGGATTCTAGCTCTATATTCGCAATAATAAACAGTGTTATTGTCTTTGAATTCTAGCTCTATATTCACAATAATAAACAGTGTTATTCTCTTTGGATTCAAGCTCTATATTCACAATAATAAACAGTGTTATTGTCCTTGGATTCTAGCTCTATATTCACAATAATAAACAGTGTTATTCTCTTTGTATTCAAGCAATATATTTGTAATAATAATCAGTGTTATTCTCTTTGGATTCAAGCTTTATATTCGCAATAATAAACAGTGTTATTGTCTTTGGATTCCAGCTCTATATTCACAATAATAAACAGTGTTATTGTCTTTGGATTCCAGCTCTATATTCACAATAATAAACAGTGTTATTGTCTTTGGATTCTAGCTCTATAACTGCAATAATAAAAAGTATAATTATTTGAGAACTCTTGATCTACAACATAGATAATGAAGTGTTAATGTCTTCTAACTACCTCTACAACATAGATAATGAAGTGTTAATGTCTTCTAACTAGCTCTACAACATAGATAATGAAGTGTTAATGTCTTCTAACTAGCTCTACAACATAGATAATGAAGTGTTAATGTCTTCTAATTAGCTCTACAACATAGATAATGAAGTGTTAATGTCTTCTAATTAGCTCTAC
The DNA here is from genome assembly GCA_016746295.1 of Potamilus streckersoni. NCBI lineage: Eukaryota > Metazoa > Mollusca > Bivalvia > Unionida > Unionidae > Potamilus > Potamilus streckersoni. The sequence goes on along the minus strand of JAEAOA010000551.1, from coordinate 443,079 downwards.
AACATAGATAATGAAGTGTTAATGTCTTCTAATTAGCTCTACAACATAGATAATGAAGTGTTAATGTCTTCTAATTAGCTCTACAACATAGATAATGAAGTGTTAATGTCTTCTAATTAGCTCTACAAAATAGATAATGAAGTGTTAATGTCTTCTAATTAGCTCTACAACATACATAGTGAAGTGTTAATGTCTTCTAACTAGCTCTACAACATAGATACTGAAGTGTTAATGTCTTCTAACTAGCTCTACAACATAGATAATGAAGTGTTAATGTCTTCTAATTAGCTCTACAACATAGATAATGAAGTGTTAATGTCTTCTAATTAGCTCTACAACATAGATAATGAAGTGTTAATGTCTTCTAACTAGCTCTACAACATAGATAATGAAGTGTTAATGTCTTCTAATTAGCTCTACAACATATATAATGAAGTGTTAATGTCTTCTAATTAGCTCTACAACATAGATAATGAAGTGTTAATGTCTTCTAATTAGCTCTACAACATAGATAATGAAGTGTTAATGTCTTCTATCTGGCTCTACAACATAGATAATGAAGTGTTAATGTCTTCTAATTAGCTCTACAACAGATAATGAAGTGCTAATGTCTTATATCTAGCTCTACAACATAGATAATGAAGTGTTAATGTCTTCTAACTAGCTCTACAACATACATAATGAAGTGTTAATGTCTTCTAACTAGCTCTACAGTGTTAATGTCTTCTAATTAGCTCTACAACATACATAATGAAGTGTTAATGTCTTCTAATTAGCTCTACAACATACATAATGAAGTGTTAATGTCTTCTAATTAGCTCTACAACATACATAATGAAGTGTTAATGTCTTCTAATTAGCTCTACAACATAGATAATGAAGTGTTAATGTCTTCTAATTAGCTCTAATTAGCTCTACAACATAGATAATGAAGTGTTAATGTCTTCTAACTAGCTCTACAACATAGATAATGAAGTGTTAATGTCTTCTAACTAGCTCTACAACATAGATAATGAAGTGTTAATGTCTTCTAACTAGCTCTACAACATAGATAATGAAGTGTTAATGTCTTCTAACTAGCTCTACAACATAGATAATGAAGTGTTAATGTCATTGAACTCTAGCTCTAAAACAGAAAATAAACAGTGTTATTAACTTGGGAATTTAGCTCAAAGATAGAGACAACAAACAAACAGTATTATTGTCTTGGGACTTGAGCTGTCTGATACAGATAAATACCATGTTACAAGAGCTATACCTATATCTGAAGGTCTAGTCTTACAAGACCTTTACCCATACAGATATTCAAAGTCTTACAAGAGCTAAACCTATATCCAGAAAGTCTAGTCTTACAAGAGCTATACCCATACAGAGGAATTTTGTCTTAAAAGAGATATACCCATTCAGAAAGTCTAAGTTTTACAAGATTTATACCCATACGTCAAGAAGTTTAAGTCTTACAAGAGCTATACCCATACAAAAATTCTAATGTCTTACAAGAGCTATACACACACAGAAAGTCATCTTACAACAGCTATACCCATACAGAAAGTCTAGTCTTACAAGAGCTATACCTATATGCAGAAAGTCTAGTCTTACAAGAGCTATACCCATACAGAAAGTCTAAGACTTACAAGAGCTATATCTATATGCAGAAAGTCTAGTCTTACAAGAGTAATACCCATGCAGAAAGTCTAAGTCTTACAAGAGCTATACCCATACAGAAAGTCTAGTCTTACAGCAGCTATACCTATATCCAAAAAATCTAGTCTTACAAGAGCAATACCCATATAGAAAGTATAAGTCTTACAAGAGCTATACCCATACAAGAAGTCTAAGTCTTACAAGAGCTATACCCACACAAAAAGTCTAAATCGTACAATAACTATACCCAAAAAAGAAAGTCTAGTCATTCAAGAGCCATACCTATATACAAAAGTCTAATCTTAAAAAAGCTATATCCATACAGAAATTCGAAGTCTTACAAGAGCTATACCCACACAAAAAGTCTAGTCTTAAAAGAGATATACCCATTCAGAAAGTCTAGTCTTACAAGAGCTATACCTATTCAGAAAGTCTAGTCTTACAACAGCTATATGTATCAATGCAGAAAGTCTAAGTTTTACAAGAGCTATAATCCATACAGAAAGTTAAAGCTGTCAAATTTTTAGGAAATGTCTAATGGGTACCTGTTGATCCTAATGATTGGGTAGGTTCATATATCCAACGCCTAATGAGGTTAAGCATAAATATTACAAATATAAGTGGCAAAATCGAGTAATCTGAGCATAAAATGAGTAATGTATATATTACATGCCATAATTACAGAAAACCATATGAAAAACATACATTTATCATTGCTATTTACTTAGTTTTGCAGTTAGTTAAAATTCTTTCACAAATCAGCTAAATCTATGTGGATTACTAAGTGAATATAGAAAAAAAGAAAATGATAAATTTTATTTATAACAACATTAACTTTAATTAGTCTAGATGTCTAACTTACACTGAATGATTGTAAAATCCACAAATTCTAAATGCTATATTACATCATTGTCACGTTCCTCTTTTAAAATTTGTAAAGCACTATTGATTTGACCTTTTCCTGATGCAATTTGTTCTTCAGTTTATCAAAATTCCTTTTCTCAAACATTTTTCAGTCATATAAAATCCAGGAGTCATGTAAATAAAGCCTGTTTTGCTTTATATTTGGCACCATGTATTTTTTAAGTGGATATCAAAATATAATGAATCTGTGGAACATGGTTTAAAATTTATGAAACTTATCTGTTTGTTTGAAAACATTTCATGTTATCACAATGTGCAAAAGAAACTTTTGCAGAAAATAAGCTGTATTGTGCAGCCATCTGCCTTAAGAGGGCATATTTTTCACTTCACTGGGGAGGTAGTGTAAGACAGATTGGGCTGTTTTTCTAAATGCATATAGGAAATCATAACTATCACTTTGAAAAACCATAGTCAGTCATGACATATTTCTATGACCTTAAATAAGATTCTGTTATTCAGCACTTTGAAAAACCAATCGACATGATATATTTCTATCTCTTTAAGATCCCTCCAACCCTTCCCCATCCATCAACCACCAATTCACATCCATGGAGTTATAATCAATATATATATATATATAATTGTAGTTCTTTTATATTTGACCTTTAACTTGATTGAAATGACTGCAGGAAAGAAGCCCAAAATTTATATTTCTAGAACACCCCTTACACATTGTTACCACATGGCAACTAATGTACCAAGTTTATGAGGAGATATGAGTTGTGAAGAGGGGGAGCAATGAATGTACAAGTGGGCATCACAATATTCCACATTAATTCATTGGGACAATATTTCTTATCAGCTTATACTGAAACAAATTAATAATAAAAATGAAATACTTCTTACATTATCTGCATTGTGCATCTTTTCCATCATCTCCCAGGCTGCATCATCATTCAAAACTGCACAAGAACAAAATAAATATAAAAAACCCAAACAAAAACAACAAAATATATATTTATGTATTTATGTACAGCAAATTATATTTGGATCATTATGTGTTTATGAAGTCAAAAAGACATTTAAGTGATATGCATAGATGAAATTTGGAAAATAAGGTTTTATAAATATTATGATAGGCACATTTTAGTATAGGATACATCCCTTAACCCTTGTAAGATGAAATGACTTTATGGCCTATGTGAAACTGCAATAAGGCCTAGAAACTTGTTTAATTCCCTTAATCAACTCAGAGAAAAACCTCCACTTAAAAGTGAAAAGGTTATTTGCTTTGTTTAATAGACAGTTAAAATACCAAAAACTGAAAGCAAGGACGTTTGCTACTTTGAAACTTTTAGAGAAACTGAAATAGATTTTATTATTATTATAAAAGTTCTTTTTTCTTTCAACAGCAAAAATAAGCCATCACAAGCATAAAATAATATCTGGCTGATAACACACTGAACCAGATGATGACATAAAATAAAACATCATGATATTCCAAAAGTAATGTTTTAGACAAATGAAAAAAACAAAGAATGAAAAAGAATAAAATGGCTTTAGAAAATACAATCATCAAGAAAGCAAATACCTTGTATGGTAAATTACAATAATCAGGATATAAAAAGTTTGATATTTCATGAATACAGATCTTTATTCTTGGGATGGCTCATGTTTCCATGGAAACTATTACAAATACCCTCAGATGCTGGTGCAAATCCTTCATTTGCTTCTTCTGCCATTTCTCCTGCACCAAATTCATGAAAGCTCTCTGTCATTTGACTGGCTGGAAGATCATCAAATCCTGAATCCTGATTGGACAATTGATCAGCTTGTGGAGGTTCTTCTGTTGGCTCCTGTTCCTTCATAGGCTCTAATGGTTCCACCTCCTTCACGGACTCTATCTCCTGTATTGGTTCTACTTCTTTCTTGAGACTTGCTTCTGTTTCTGCTGCTGCTTGAGATGCCTTAGTGGAAAATATCTGAATGTCATCCCCATCTCCTTCCTGCACACAAAATAAGTATTTTGTTTAGTTTCAAATGGTAATTCCTCAACCTCCATCCACACATCTCCAGCTGCCAGTCAATAACTCATTTATCCAACAGGATAAAAAGACATGAATATGTGCAAAATGTTCCTGAGGAATATGTTTGACAGGCATTGATACCCACATGTTTAACTGATTGCAGATAACCAATATGCTTGACAGATAACACTGCTATATGTTTAACTGATGGCATACAAACAGTAAGATTGACAAATATCACTGCCACATCTTTAACTGACAGCAAAGAGTTGGACTGGCATTGATAGTGTTTAACTGACAGCAGACCACCAATATCATATATGCCTGACAGATATAACTGCAACAAGTTTAGTTGATTTAAGTCATACAATAAGCTTCACAGACAATAATGGCACACATTTAACTGACTGCAGACAACAAATAAACTTGATGGACATCACTGCCTCATGTGTAATTAATGGCAGAAATACTCTAGGCATGTAATGGCAGGCAAACAATAAGCTTGACTGGCACTGCTGCAAAATATTAACTGATAATAATCAAACAATAAGCTTGACAGTTATCACTGTCATGAGTTAGTTGATGACAATAACCATTGAGCTTGAAGGACATTGCTGATGCACATTTAGCTGATGGCAAAAAGAAAACAAGCTTCAATGGCATACTATCATAATTAATGCCAGACATCCTTACTGTTTGATGGTCAGTGCTTTCATAATATAACTGAAGGCAGACAATCATTGCTGTCACATATTTAATTGATTGCATTTAATAAATACATTTGACTGGCATTGCTGTCACATATTTAACTGATGTCATATAATAAATACATTTGACTGGCATTGCTGTCACATATTTAACTGATGGCAGATAACCAAAAATCTTTACAAGCATAGCTGTCATATGTATAACTAATGGCTGAGAACCAAAGCAGTTGAGCTATATGAAACATGTAAACATTCAAGTCATTATAATTTCTTTTTTTTGCATCTAATTTCCATGAGATTTTCACAATAAACTAAAAATGATGTTTTAAAGATGTTAAAAAAATGATTTTAAAGAAACTAACATACTAGTAAGTGAGCATGGTTACCTCAATTTATATGGAGGAACCAACTGTAGCAACCTGTAGAAATTGTTCTTTCTTTGCACATGATATGAATGTGCAGTGAGTACAGGATATCACCATTCAATGTGCACGGATGACCACTATAGTGCAATCCACATGGGTCATGTATGCACATGTACTTATTTAAATTAAATATAAATTGTTCTTTTAAAATTTACACTAATTTTCTTTAACTAATGTCTACTCAGTCCAGATTATTGAATAATCTGCACCATAACTGTCACTGTTATTTATCGCTATGGACTTTTAAAATGATAGTAATGTGTTAAACTTGGGTCAAAATAATAGCCTGTTGAGTTGAATCATCACAGTCAAGGGTAGTATATATTTTTGTTTAACAAAAAGCATAACTTTCACTGTGACATCACAGCATGTGACATTAAATCTGGATTAATATTAGATCACACCTTTAGTTTCATTTTGTCCAAAAATGTCATTGATTTTGCCTTATGAACTTATTGGAGGTCTAAATAATGACCTTCCAAATAAATATGGATGAATACAAACCCAAATGAAGTGAATAATTGCCACTTAAAGGTTTGTAAAATCAAATTCTAAAAAATCACACCCATTACTGAAACAGTTAATGTTGAATGCCTACATGACCCATTTGACTTGTACTATAATCCATGCATGTGTAGAATATGGGTTTAAATTTAATCAAAATAATAAATACACAAATTTCAAGTATTCATCTGAAAGTGAGGGACAAACTTTTACACCCCCAAAAACCAACCAATAAAATAATTTGTTTTACATTATTGCTTTAACTTACATAGAAAGCAACACAATATCTGACTTGTGCTTAGAGCAATTAAAACCCAAAATATCTAAAATAATAAATAAATAAGAGTGAGGAAGAGGATTGGTATGATTTGTTATTAAATATTACAACAACATAAGTAGATTTTATAGCGCCAAGGAAATTTAAATAAATTCCTTACAAAACGACACATGCTAATTGACCTATGACCATCTGAAGGTAGGATTCAAACATATAGCCATCAGTCATGAGTGCAGCAAAATAACCACTATACCTCTAATTGCATACAGAAGGGTGCATTAGATGCATTCTGCATCCCTATGACATACAGAAGGGTGCATTAGATGCATTCTGCATCCCTATGACATACAGAAGGGTGCTTTAGATGCAATCTGCATCCCTATGACATACAGAAGGGTGCATTAGATGCACTCTGCATCCCTATGACATACAGAAGGGTGTATTAGATGCATTTTGCATCCCTATGACATACAGAAGGGTGCATTAGATGCATTCTGCATCCCTATGACATACAGAAGGGTGCTTTAGATGCATTCTGCATCCCTATGATATACAGAAGGGTGCATTAGATGCATTCTGCATCCCTATGACATACAGAAGGGTGCATTATATGCATTCTGCATCCCTATGACATACAGAAGGGTGCTTTAGATGCAATCTGCATCCCTATGACATACAGAAGGGTGCATTAGATGCACTCTGCATCCCTATGACATACAGAAGGGTGTATTAGATGCATTTTGCATCCCTATGACATACAGAAGGGTGCATTAGACGCATTCTGCATCCCTATGACATACAGAAGGGTGCTTTAGATGCATTCTGCATCCCTATGATATACAGAAGGGTGCATTAGATGCATTCTGCATCCCTATGACATACAGAAGGGTGCATTAGATGCATTCTGCATCCCTATGACATACAGAAGGGTGAATTAGACATATTCTGCATCTCTATGACATACAGAAGGGTAAATTAGATCTATTCTACATCCCTATGACACACAGAAGGGTGAATTAGACCTATTCTATATCCCTATGACATATAGAAGGGTCCATTAGACCTATTCTACATGACTGTGACATACAGAAGGGTGAATAAGACCTATTCTACAGCTCTATGACATGCAGAATGGTCCATTAGATCTATTCTACAGCCCTATGACATGCAGAATGGTCCATTAGATCTATTCTACATCCCTATGACATGTAGAAGGGTCCATTAGATCTATTCTACATCACTATGACATATAGAAGGGTGAATTAGACCTATTCTACAGCTCTATGACATGCAAAAGGATCCATTAGATCTATTCTACAGCCCTATGACATACAGAAGAGTCCATTAGATCTATTCTACATCACTATGACATAGAAAAGGGTGAATAAAACCTCTATACAGCCCTATGACATGCAGAAGGGTCCATTAGATCTATTCTACAGCCCTGACATACAGAAGGGTCCATTAGATCTATCCTACATCACTATGACATACAGAAGGGTGAATTAGACCTATTCTACATCCCTATGACATACAGAAGGGTCCATTAGATCTATTCTACATCACTATGACATACAGAAGGGTGAATTAGACCTATTCTACATTCCTATGACATACAGAAGGGTCCATCAGACCTATTCTACAGCCCTATGACATGCAGAAGGGTCCATTAGATCTATTCTACAGCCCTATGACATACAGAAGGGTCCATTAGATCTATTCTACATCACTATGACATAGAAAAGGGTGAATAAAACCTATTCTATAGCCCTATGACATACAGAAGGGTCCATTAGATCTATTCTACATCACTATGACATATTCTTTCCTATCGTTACTCTTTTACATGCCAATGACACAGAGAAGGATCCATTATATCTATTATACATCCCAATGACATAGGGATTGTTGAATTATACATTCGATATCCCTGTTCTACATCCCTTTGATATACAGATGAGTGCATTAGATATATTCTACATTCCTGTGACATAGAGAAGAGTGCATTAGATCAATTCTACATCACTATGATATATCCTTTCATATCATTTATACATCCCTATGACATACAGAAGGGAGTGGGATGTATGGGTAAAGCATTAACTCAAGGCTGGCAAAGTCATCTTCACAGATGTATTGAGAAAAAATTACACTAAACCTCCTTCTTGGAAAGTAGCATATCTCTTCCATTAACTGTAGTTATTCATTTTAAATAAAGAGAGGGAAAAAAATGTAATGAAGAAATTTTAAAATCAAAAAAAGATTTAATTATTCTGAACAGGAATAAACCTACCTGCAAACCAAAATTTGGCAGTGGCTTAAAATTTGACTTTACTTTGGGCTTCCTAATTGATTTTTTGGGACCAGAAGTTTTCTTTTTCCTAAAAGAAAAACGAAAGGATGTGTATTCTCTTCAATAATTATAATAAACAATAAAATTCAAATTTATTCACGTTACTAATCTTGTTTAGCATAGTAACACAAGTGTATTCACTTCAATAATCATGTTTCACATAAATATAGGTGTTTAAATGAATGATTGTAATTACCACATAAATACAAAATGTATTCACTTCAATGATCATGTTTAAAACATAAATATAGGTGTAATTGATTGAGCATTTATGTCTAACATAAATTCAAATGTATTCAATCATGTCTAAGACATATAAGATATATTCACTTCAATAACCATGTCTAATATATACATACAATTAAATTCATTTCAAGAATCATGTCTTACATACAAATATAATGTATTCTCTTCAATAATTATGTGTAACATATAAATACAAATAACATATAAAGCACTGAACAACAATCTGAGTCTATGTTGTTATATTAACTATAAAGAAAATTCTTCTTTATCTGATGGATAGCATTCTGCATGAAATCTGAATATTGATAGAACATTTAAACTGTGTCCAAGTTATGTAACAATCGTACTATGAAATACATGTATATACATTTAAAATCAACAGGTTACATCCAGGATCTCAAGGGTAGAAGACACTGTATTCTCATGACCTTCAAATCTAAGCAACTCACCTCTTTAAATGAAGAAAACTATTAGAAAATACTTTCAGCACTGGTTAAGTGATAAAAAAAATGAGATCATTGGCTTAGGAAGATCTTTCATCTTTTGTTTACAATCTGTACTGCAGCACTGTCTTTTCCATGGACATTATTGTAATAAAAAATTTAATCATGAATTTAAATAGCTTATATATAAAAACTACAAACACATGGGAATATCTAGTTTACATTTATAAAAGCTGCACTGTGGAAATTTCTGTTCTGAATCTTGCTCCTGGTATTTTACAAAATGATTTCATTTTTTGCTATATTATTAATTTTCTGAAACTTATAATTCATTGAGTAAATGCTAAATTAATGTAATCTTTCATTTTGCTCCCTCAAAAAAAGAGTCCCTTTTGTAATTAAATAAAATACAGGACACTATCTGTCATCACACTGAAACTCAGCAGACAAATTAAAATTCCTTGAATATTACAGATTCTAAATTTGTTTCTTTCCATTAAAAGAAACTAACATTTAAACATTTTCATCTGCTTGGTAAATTCTGATGATTGCAAGTCCTGGCAATCATTATGTATGAATCCCTTCTATTGTGTATTTGCAAAGAACATGAGGCAATCACTCTAGCAATGTTTGCATCATGGCCAAATGGAAGAGTGGTCAGCCAAGATATGTGTCAGTAGGATGCTTGTGTTGAAATTTCTCCAGTTTCTAGGTTTCTGAAGTATTTTTTTAACTCCATCCATATTTGACAGCATATCAAAAATATTTGTCCAATATTGAAAGCCCCCATTGCCAGGCTGTCTTATGTCAAAATTAGTCCATTTTATGTTCAACAGTATTTTAAAAAATAAATTTGTACAGACGTTTTACTACTTTTAGTAATGGTATCTATATTTGATGTCCTAATGACATTGTTTGCAAAAATCTAAAAAGTGGTAAAACTAGACAGGGTTTCTGCAGACTTAACAAAAACAAATTCCATGACTTTTCCAAAACTTTTCCAGGGCCATTTCAGAAAACTCAAGGAACGCATTATCTTGCATTGTCAAGTAAATAAACATAAAGAATTACATCTTTCAATCTAAAATAAGAAATGTTAACCACAAATATTTTTAATATGAACATTTTAAATTTACCTGGGCTAGCACACTTTGACTTCATGTAGTAATTCATGTCATAATCCAATGATCAATGTAATTTGTATTCAAAAGAAAAAAGAAAAAAAAAATATGTAGTCTTTGTATGTGTTCCTATTTACAATATTAACAAAACACATTACTTTCCAGCTGCTTTCTTTTATTTAGTGAACTACACCAGAAATCATGTGATACTTCCATTAGTGGAACTTCTCTTATTATATAAATTGAAACCATTTATCTATTGTAATTTTATGATTTTATTTAATCGGTTCTCGGTGCTCTATAAAATTTGAAGTAATCAATTTCTTTAACTCCATTATCACAAATTCCATGACTTTTCCAAAACTTTGCAAGGTTTTGACAAATTCCATAACTTTTCGAAGCAATTGAAATTTAATTTTTATATTCCAAAACTTTTCCAGGATTCCATGACCTGCAGGAACCCTGACTAGATACTTTCTGCCAAATTTGGTCAAATTCTGTTAAGTGATTATTTTGAAGTCATTGAAGATTTCTATTTTTAATAATAGCTGTCAATTTTAATGGTAGATTGGCATTATTTACATATGTAAATGTTTAAAGTTTCAGGCCATGATACTATCTGTCAGATTTGGTTAAACTTTATTTTACAGTTTTTGAGACATCATGTGAAGGTCGCTATCTTTCTCACAATGGCAGCCCTACTTGATGATGGGTTTTGTGTAAAACTAAAATGTTATAATTGATCAAATTCTGCTCTTAATGTTTTGAAAAGAATTCAGTTAAAAGTTTTTTATTGTTATTTATTAATGGTGGACATATCTGATGTTAGATTTATATCATTTGTTCAAACTTGGAAGGCCATTCAAACAGGATGATCTGTTCCATGTTTGCTGTAAAATGGTCAAAGGTTTTTGAGAAGATGAAAATAGAATTTGTTGACAGATGGCATAGTTTTTTTATTTTTAGTACATGTATGTATAAGCTTCTCTTTACATCAGGATACTCCTCCCTTATATGATCAAAATCTGTTTAGCAGTTTTAGAGAAGTCATTTAAAGCTTTCTCTAGTTTTAGAAATGGCTACTCTATCTGATAATGGATCGACATAATTTGTAACAACTTGAATGCCTTTATGACAGAACACTCTGCTATAGTTAGCTGAAACAGCTCTTTGTTGTTTTGGTGAAGAAGTTAAATAAAGCAACTGTATTGATAGACAATGAATGAAAGATCAAGTGTCTTACCATCCATGCTCCTGATGTAACACTGATAAAATCTAATCACAAGTAGAGTCAACTACAATCCAACAAATTCTGAATTCCTATTTAGGTGTCAATTGCAGAGAAATATAGCACATATCACATTTAACAGCATATCAGCACAATCCTGGCTATGTACATTATGTTCAATTCATTTTATATTTATGTAAAGGTTCTGGGATACCACAGTTGCTAATCTTAAAATCACATACCTCAAGCCTGCAAGACACACACCATGGAAAGTTGAAAGAAATAGGAGCTCCACCAGCAAAGGTTGCAGTCCCACCAGCAAAAGTTGCAGTACCCACTAAGCCAGGCATCATATACTTTCTTACACTTAGCTAATGTCACATCCAAACAATCAGTTCTAGCAACTTTAGCATAGTTCTGAATCTCATTTAAATCTTCATCATCTTTTCATTCAACCCCAAACACTTTTTGAAATCAAATCTGCAAATGGCAATTTGTCCAAATCTCTTGATTTTGTGTTTGCCAGAAATATATATACAGCAACAACCAGAAATGAAATCAATAGCAGCGATTGCACTTGGCTTAGCCAATGTCACAAATTGCAATTTGTTTTACATATTGGCGACAAAATATACCATCAGGCGATATTTTTGTGACTTTTTTGACCAATAAAAATAGTATATACAGTGTTGGGTGTGGAGTTGAGAAATTCAAAGGCACATGACAGGAAGCCACTAACTTGGATATAAAAATGAACTGAAATCCATTGTTATATAACCAAATCCTTATTCCATATTGATAAACCACCTAAAACAGTACATTGTTATATCATAATCCGATTATGCTGATATCTCGCCTTGATACTGACTAGCTACAATCGACCACCTCTGAGGGCTAAAATGTGAAATGACCAGTCTACCACACGATGGCAATTTAAACAAAATACAAAATAGAAAAGCAGGATAAAACAGTTTTGCTGCAACCTCAATGAAAACTGATTATCTCTGAAGACTGATATATACTAAGGAAATTAATTTTTAAAAATTGTGTCAATGTTCTACAATGATTTGATGTTGCCACAGCAATAACAAATGGGTATTTGTTTGGTCCTTCAAAGGAGCTTTTAATATAACACAGGCACCTTCATCAAAGAAAGCTGGCGAATTTTGATCAAAGAAACCAGCAACAAACTAAAATAAAATCATTGCTTCAGTTTTCATAATGATTAGAACATATTCATTTTGCCGCAAATCTTTCTTCTTTGCAACCAAAATGTGCGTGTGGAGGATTCTGTATGGGCAATTTTCTGCGTCCATGTGCTCTGATCTGGTTGGTTTTAATACCCTTGATACAATGTGTCTAATATGTTCAGTCCTTTGCAATGTCTATAAGGCACCATTCTATAATGTTGCTGAAATTTTTTCATCATTCCAAATACAACACAGCCATTTCTCTCCAGTCTGCAGATGTGCCCAAACAAACTAAAATTTTGTCCAATAATCATTTGCATAATGTTGATTTCAGTTCCCACACTGTTCCTAATATCTGCATTTATTATCTCTGTTACCAGTAGATGTGAAGAATTCACCTCATTTCAAAAGCCAATAAACTGTCCCCAGCCCCACTTCCGTGATGGGCATATTCACAGGCTTAGAGTACAATTCTGAATACACATGTCCTGGTCGAGCAATGTTTCAAATTTGTAATGCTGTGTGGAATTAAATTATAATAACTTCCACTTTCATAAATACTAAAAGTATCACACTATTTCAGATTACCAGCAATAGGGAAACTGCATAATTAAAGTGCTTTCTACATATTTTTGGAGGAGGAGAGATTCATAGAGAGATGCATATGTATTCCATCATATTTTTCTTCTTGTACCTCATGATCAAAATAAAATATGGCCTTAGTATATATATATATATATATATATATATATATATATATATATATATATATATATATATATATATATATATATATATATATATATATATGAAATCTGATCTGGTCCATGAATCTTGACCTCAAACAGGTGTCAGCTTAAAAAATCCTAACTACAGCTGTAGCTTATTTAATTAGCATGTATACACTACTATAAAGTGACATAATTCTTGGACAATCTCTTTCTCTCTCTTATAATATGGCAGAATTTTTATTTGACCATAAATTGCAATAAAAAAATTGTGATGAATATGCCTTTGTCATGGCTATTCATCTTCTGATTTGTCAATTCTAACACACATATATCAAATTAAAGAATGTATTTTACAAATAATGTATATTATTAATGCATGCTATTATTAGTGCAATTAGATCTGATGAACTTTAATTTATAATTCTGACCATAATATAATTGTTTAAAATCCTTCTCCTATATTTTTTATACACAATCTCTTCCCCAAAATCAAATATTTTACACATTTTTTTTTGTAATTTTGAAGAATTCTTTTCCGCACAAGATTTGGATAACAAAATCTATATATAAGTTGATTCGTAGTATAAGATGATGTTAAGGTACCATCTTATAGGATGGCAAATAAGCAACATTTTTTATTACATAGTTAAGTGTGAAATACAGAGACATATTGGCAACTTAATTTTTGCATTATATTTCATTCCTGTATTTTCATGTGTGAAAAATATATCCTTATATTTTCACCTAGAGAAAATGTAAGACATCCCATCATGCCATGCAATACTTGATTGTGTTAGCCCACAAAATTGCAACAGAAAAAACAAAAACTAAACACAAATTTTACTTAATAAATGAATACTTTTGTAAAGCTTGACTTGTGAGAATAAATGGGAGTGGATCTGTAAACACTGACATATAAATAAGAGTGGTTCTGTTGTTATTGTTGCAGGGTTAAATGGCCAATATAAATGGTGGATGAAGAACTCAAGGAAAACCCTACAAAGAACCAATGACCCATGAGAAGCTACTGGCAAACTTTCTCACATACCCACATTGACCAAGCCCTTGACTCAAATCCATGCAGAATGAGGTGGGATGGCAATAAAAAAGCAATGGCCAGCACTTTAGACCACTTGGCCACTCACAGCCCCAGGGTGGTTCTTCATAGCCTGACTTATAAATGAGAGTGGTTTTGTGACTAATAATAAGTGGTTTTATAAAGATTTGTCCATCCAAATGCCTGAATGATTTAAGATCACTTTTTTGATATAATATGTAATTATTACTGTTATCTATCAGTCACCTGAAATTACTATGCAAACTAAAGATATTAAACATGCTTGTGGACAGTAGATATTTACCTGCATTAATCACACTAGAGATATCTACATGGCTAATTACTAGTGACAAATGCCTTTTATTTCCAAACATATATGTAACAGGAATCTTGTCACTTAGATTATTAACAATTATCACTTTGTACCTTGAGATCAGTTACATACAAGCAAACATTTTTAATGTATCTACATTTGCAAACTTATGTTGTGGATTTTAATTTGTCATGTGACAGTAACAAACATTTCCTGTTTAAGACAGACTACAGGCAGGCATGTGACAGTAACATAACCTTTTCCTGTTTAATGCAGACTACGGGCAGGCATGTGTTGGCATCATAACCTTTTCCTGTTTAAAAAGAGAGTAAAATAGTTTGAGTTAATACTTACTGCTGTGATGGTCGTGTAGTCTCCTTACTTTGCCTATCTAGAATTTCAATACTACTTTCGTTATTTGAAACATTTTCTTTTGAATTTTCTTCCTGAATATCATTTGTGTCAAAATTATTGTCCACTGGAGATTCCAATTTCACTTTTTCATTTCTATTATTGTCTTTTCTAGGTGGTGATCGAGCAAAATTGGACCTGGATTTAAATGGATTCAAAGAACCGTCATTGCCATCACAGCTTCTCGTTGGTGAAATATCAAGTCGTTTCTTGGATTCAAAAGGATTTGTATTTTCATCAAACTCATCAAAGTTAAAATTGTAGGTCCCCTTTGGTAAGGGAGGTGAAATTTCCCCATCATCCTCCATGATGATGCATATATACCTCTTTATTTGTCCCACCACAAAACCATTCTTTACACCACTATAACCTGTAAAAAAAAAAGAAAAGATTTTTATAAAATATAAATACACTCTGAACTTTTATCAACCATTTATTACAATTTATTAAATCTTATCTTTACTAAAATAGTTATTAACAGTGTTTATTTGTTTAAAATTGGGCTATCATTGATTTTTGTTTGCATGTTTATGGTTTTTCTTCCAAATTTTGCAAGTAAAATTCACGTAAAAGCTCTACGTGACCTGATTTATCTTTTACATTATTTATCCTAGTAATCATGTGTGATGCACATCAAGCTGTAAAAATCATATATCCAGATCTATCATCACATAACAACCAACTAGAAACAACACAGACCTGAATCCCTCATCACATAACATCCAACTGAAACATCATAGACCCAGATTTGTTACCACATAAAATCCAGCTTGAAATAGCAGATCCAGATCTGCCAATCTAAAATATTCAACTGGAAACAGCACAGATCCAGATCTGTCATCACATAAAATCCAACTAAAAACAGTATAGACCAAGGTATGTTGTGACAAAATCCAACTAGATGTTATTAGTTAGCATACTGGAAAATAAATGTCTACGTCAGTTACATAAAATAAAAAATAAAGAAACTATGCAAAATGAATGATCCATTAAAAAACCTTCAAATGTATGAATGATCATTGAGCTTGTATAAAGTGCTCTAGTTTCACCAGATAACAAAATCAAACAATATTCACATCAGCCTGTACAGAGAACCACCATCTTCTTTATATTTAGTCCTGTCTGATGCTGGTGGAGGCACTATCTTTTGCTATCATACAGACTTCTAATATTTAGAGAAATCAGACCCATACCCTATACGAATACTACATGTGCTACTGCCTCTAGAGACTATTGCCTCAAGAACTACATGTACGTAATACAAGACCAACTTTAATCTAATATGACCCCATTTGGTTGATGTAAATGCTCGTTAAGTAGGGAATCATTTGTCAGCATGTGATATGTGCATTTCAAAATCATGAACCATCACTCTCTGTGAAAAATGATTAGTCACTACAAACTGTTTCAAACTTTTACATAGACCTTCACAAACTGCACACAAGATAACAAAGATAACAGGGGTCTTTCAAAGGGACTGACAATCAAATGACTGAAAATATTTCTCCAAAATCAAGATAAGACCATTTCTTTTTTAACTGCCGAGTGCTGAAACAATTTCTGATATTGTGTTATAAGATTTTCAAATTAGCTACTGTGGCAGTAATAGTGAATGCTATTTCTATAAGGACAAACCAAATACCATTATAACAGTTTTAGTGAAAACCTCATCTTCATATGACCATCCATTCTGGCAATTAGTGATATGTGACATTATTTTCATTATGGTTATTGTGGCAACTATATAAGAGGTCAGAATTTCATTCAGAACCAACAATAATAATTAGTCTTTTAATTTTGAAAAATTTTTAGTTGGTGAAAGGCCCTAGTTGGTATGACTTTCCATTTAGGAGGAGTTGCAATAAGATGTTAAGATGGAATAATTTTCAAAGTACAGTCCTACCTGCTTATGTCTTCAAGGTCTGGCCCAAGGAAATATACTTGACATAGGCAGAATGTCTAGATAAATGTTGGGGGTGGGGTCAGAAAAAAGATACAAGTTAAACTCTCACAGAGATGAGATGGCAGTGATCCGTACCCATGAGCACTTTAGAACACTCTGCCACTGTACATGAAGACAAAACCAGTGTGAAAGACACTTGTACACTGACAAATTACATTTTGGTTACCTTTGTGTAATAAAATCCACAATAAAATATTGCATTGGTCAAATCCTGATATGAAAAGCATTATGATTATCAATGTTGGCATTATCAGTTAT
Source organism: Potamilus streckersoni (assembly GCA_016746295.1). Classification (NCBI taxonomy): domain Eukaryota; kingdom Metazoa; phylum Mollusca; class Bivalvia; order Unionida; family Unionidae; genus Potamilus; species Potamilus streckersoni. The sequence continues at coordinate 425,317 of JAEAOA010000551.1, read as the reverse complement.
TTACATGCTTCAAGTACATATACTTGTACTTAAATTGATTTTGGTCAGTCTGTTCCCATCTTATTGAGGCTTGTAATTAGTTAAAGAAGTCATCATGAAAAGTACATAAAAGTGAACAAGAAGTATGAAGCTGGTATGATTAATGAAGGCATATTAGTGATAGCATTGCTATAAAAGAAAAATGATTCCTATGATACAATATTGTAACAATGTCAGCTCAATACATTTTAAAATTTTCACAGATGTCTTTGCAACATGACCCACCCTCAACTTCCCTTAACAGCCAGATATTTAGTTTCCTGAGACTGTGTTTAATGTGTGTTTAATGTGTGTTTACACTGCCGTTAGTAGTCATTGTAAATAAAAATAAAGTTTAAAAGCACAATAAACCTGTTTTAATCACTGATCATTTTTTTAAATGCAAGAATCAGATTAGATTTCATTGCTTTTATTTAAGTTGCTGTAAAAGGCCGACTTTATAGGACCCAGCAAAAGCCTGTTTTTGTGCCTGTTATTTTTTTCTGTCATTTTTTTTTTCTCAATCTGACCACGACATTAAAGCTTGCCAGCAAAGATCAACTAATTGCTGAATAAAGTACGTGTCAGAACTGGCCGCTTGCCGACATAAATGATAAGGTGGTAAAATTAAAGCCTGGCCGCAAGATCAGCTAACTGTTGAATATAGAATGGGTAGGAACTAGCAGCTTGTCGACATAAATGATAAGACAAAAAAAAGGATTTGTTTAAGATGGGACCAAGGGATTCTGTTGACATATACATTTATTTTTTATCTTGACGTCGGCATTAGCATGACAATTTTGATAGTAATAGTTGACCAAGGGACTGGGCCTTTGCTTTTTTGTTGAGATAGGTGGCTTATCAACATACGTGAAGTCGTGAAGTTGACATGAGTGGGTAGTACTGTATCAGGTTTGATAACAGGATAAAATCACTTCAACTGCACTGAACATCACAAAATAAAATATTCATTATTTGCATTCAAACCTGTCAACAGTGGCCCCTCGTGGGAAAACTTAATCTGGCCTTCTTTCTCAAGTTACCATTGAATGCAGGTTCTCCTTTCTTAGTTCTTAAATAAACACCATGCAACACACATTATTGTTATTATTATTATTATTATTATTATTATTATTATTATTATTATTATTATTATTATTATTATTTCAAGCACATTACATACTTTTCTATTCAATGAATTGACCATATCAATGAAACATTTATAAATTCTAATGAAAGGGTTTCACTCATAGATTTCTCCAAGTTATTCCTCTATCTGTTTTTGCATGCTCAACTGCTTGTGAATTGCCCTTAAAGTCTGCTGTCTCACAAGTATCACCTAGATTTAATGTACAAAGAATCATTTCAATAATTAAAAAGATAAAGAAGTTTGATCATCATTTAGTTTAATCTAATGATAATTTGATGATCAAAACTACTAGAAACTATTAACATAACTACTGTCAATAATTTCCTTGCAACCCTTGAAACAAAAAGTAAAAAACATTTATTTTTGTTACCTAATTGGAAACAAACTGTGACTTGTCAAAGTGTCAATTTCTAATGCTAATTATTAATAAAATACTCTATAGTCCGAGTCTACTAACCCGTTGGTTTGTACTCCCCTGCTGATTTCAATAATTCAAACCTCTAATGTAGTAAAAGTGCAAGGAACTTTGTCAATTCATTCATTCATTTATATTTTCTAACCTATGAGTAGAATGGCTCTAATAAAATCATTGTCTGTGCATTTCACTCTTAATGGAAGTTTTCAGTATTAATAGACAGACATGCCTAAGACCCATTTCTAGTTCCTGGATAAGTCCATTTTCAGCAATGGGGTGTATGCGCGACTAAAGATGCACATACATATGTTGTCTGCTTCTGATGTTTACAGTGTCGAATCAAGGTAAGGAAAAGAATGAGAACAAAAATTGCCTTTCACATGAATTTAATAAGTGGTTACATTAATATGTGTGCAAAGGAAAATAATTCCAAACTGAACGTTATGGTAATTTACTGAATTATTTGGCAGTTACCGAATATGATGAATTACATCATTATGCTGTCAGATGAAAATAAACTACCCCATAGTGTATTTAATATGGCGTCGTGTTAGAATGGAAAGTTCATGAAATGTGCAAGGAGATACCAGTATTAGTGCCATTCTGTTCACAGTCAGGTTAGAAATTATAAATCAATGATTCCGTTGACTTAGGTCTGTGCACTTTTTATCACATTAAACCTTTTATTTATTGAAATCGGTAGGGGGTTAAAAACCAATGGGGATGTAGCACTGGACTATAGTATCTAATATTTCATTCAACAACTGTGTCAAAAGATGACTGACTTTGGAAACTGTTGCACATTTTCAATTGTAATTTTATAGGTTAAGATAAGGGTCTTATGTTATACAAGTGTTGTGACACAAAATAAGAAAGGTTTACACATTTGGAAAGTATTAATAGCAATTTATTATGGTACATTTTAGTTTTCTTCCAAACTTTTCAAGTGATTAACTTTATCTATGATGAACGTTTCGCGATTATTAATCATTACTCTCGCAAACCTGACCTTCTTCCTGATGAAGAGATAAATAAATTTTGCCAAATATTACAATCCAGTATCGACGATGATAAAATAAAAAAGGGCCGAGATGAATCTATCCCATAAAATTGCACTTTTATAAGTTTGAATCACTGTAGAGTTTGGAGACTTTAATTAATCCATTAAAAGTTTATAAAATGCCTCTAACAGCAACCATATTTATCAAGAAACTTTCCACATCAAAATTCAGACAAACCTAATCATTTTTGGCGCTAATGGCATTAGCACTATCTGCAAAATCTTTTCATGAGCAACAAGTTAGGAATTTGGATACAGACCGGAAATGCTTTTTCATTGGCAACAGGTACTTTTTTGTTTAAGATCCAATCACCAAATGTATCCAGATTAATGCAGCATACATTAAACAAAATTATCTACTTCTGTATAGGCGTCTATTTTGGTCCTTTGCCTAACTTTTAAAACAACTTGTACAATAAACAGCAAATGTCAAACCAGGTCGAGTTAACTTAGCACTAAACCAAACTTATATTTGAAGAGTCCGAGTCAAAGGGACAAAACTGTTATGGAAATGATAATTCCCATACCAGAAGTAGTGGTTTACCTTGCTAGCATTTCATTGCATTAACAAAAGTCATTAAAGTGAAAATAAAAGGAAAGAGGTTCTTATTTACATTTCTGTCTAAACCTTATTTCTTCAATCCTTTCTTTCTTTAAATTTTTAAGTCATTTTTCTTTCTTCTTTGCAAACTTCTCTAGGAAACTTCAAACTTACAGAAAAATGTCCACATCGTGAAGCGTTTATGTGCTTATGTGGGATTAAAATCAGATCTCCACAATCCTACGTGAAGATAAGACGGCGATCGCATATGGGTCATGTTCTGGTGACCTAGGTCATTATCAAAATCTCTATTTTTATCAGCCAATAGTATTATATTGGTGCGATTTAGTGACAAAGAGACCGTAAGGTAAGCATATGGTATATGCCAAATGACTACAATGGGAATTTAAAATTGGAGCTGATTGGGCCTGTATAGCGATAAGGCGAATTGGATAGGAGTTACCTCATGGAACTGGACACCAGAGAAATAATGGCACCAATGTTGCAATTGGCTGACTTCAGTCGGGCGGGGCAGTTAGTATCCTTGTTGTTAATGGCTGATCTGAATGCTCACTACTCTAGGTAGGGACAAACCAAACATACATACATACATACATACATACATACATACATACATACATACATACATACATACATACATACATACATACATACATACATACATACATACATACATACATACATACATACATACATACATACATACATACATACATACATACATACATACATACATACATTAGGATATCAATTTTGGGTAGATAAATTTAAAGGTGTGTAGGACTATGTTGTTCCTTACAAATTGAGATTGGTTACAAAATTAAATAACTTGGTTCAATATTTCATGGCTTGGATGACAAAATAACCGAATTACTTTAGAAGCCGCTTTAAACAAAAGTAATCGTAAATAGTCTGGTTCAGAGTTCATAAAAATAAACGATTTACTCGCTTACTTTTCAACTGTAACGAAATTAATCAGCAGATCGAATCAGGTCTCGTTTTCTTTTCAACTATTACAAATTAGTAATCCATGTTACGAGTGGTAATATATGTCACGATTGGAACAAAAGCGATTGATCAAAATTAGCCATAATCCATGTTACGAATAGTAATCCGTGTTATATGAGTGGAACAAAAACGATAGCCTCTTTACAATAATTAACTCAAGTGTATAAACAACACCTGACAGAAAGGTAATCTGTTCACGAGACTAGCCTTCATTAGGATAGACCCTCGGATTGGGACACGTACAGCTGCCACGTTATCTCGGGATATAAAAAGGCCGAGCCTATCTGAAACTTCAGTTGTTAATCCCAGATCAGAGAAGAGTGTTTGTCTATATTTACAGGTGAGAATTTCCTATTACTTGCTTTTAAAGATTTTTGTAGTAACTTGTGGTCGCAATATGTTTGTGAGTTCTCTTTTTATGCACTATTATAATGTAATGAAATATGTTATTGCTTTGATGTTCATTTGTTGAATTCACTATCTTCATAGTATTCTTTAGATAATACAGTATAATGTCCAGTAATCGTTTGCAGGTTGTTAATTTTAAATTATATGAAACAAAATATATTCCTTGAAATCATTATAGCATGAGTCGTAATTATTGAATTTTAGGCTTCAAGCAATATTTAATCACTTGTATCGCATTCTAGAATGCTTGGAACTTTACAAGCATATAAAGTGGTAGATCACAGAGAAATTATTCAATATGTATTGTAATATGTATTGTATGCCTAAGTGTATCTTTACAATATAGTTCATATATATCAATAAAAGTTGTTAGTCCCAGATCAGAGAAGAATGTGTTTATATTTACAACGAACTCCGCTACCACTTGGTGCCAGAGCTTCCCCAAAAGATGTAGCTGTATCGACACAATCACGCATGACACCATGTCTTTGAGAGAGTCCGAATTTTACCCTTTTCTCTCTATCCTCCCTTCTAGGCACGGAGCAGAACATAGCTAAGTGTTTACGAAAATAGATTCTTCACATTCGTCAACATTCGTGATAAATACTTTTGTAAAAGTCTATGAAGAACCTTTTTTCGTAAAACATACATACATACATACATACATACATACATACATACATACATGCATGCATGCATGCATGCATGCATGCATACATACATACATACATACATACATACATACATACATACATACATACATACATACATACATACATACATACATACATACATACATACATACATACATACATACATACATACATACATACATACATACATACATACGCATGCATGCATGCATACATACATACATACATACATACATACATACATACATACATACATACATACATACATACATACATACATACATACATACATACATACAGGCATGCATACATACATACATACATACATACATACAGGCATGCATACATACATACATACATACATACATACATACATACATACATACATACATACATACATACATACATACATACATACATACATACAGACATACAGACATACATACATACATACATACATACATACATACATACATACATACATACATACATACATACATACATACATAAGGCAAGAGAAAATATATATTTTGCTTCAAAACACATGAGTGGCCCTGAAGAGGGCCTTTGGTATTTTGTTAACATAGAGTAACAAACAAAATATCGCACAGGTCTTCTTCTCTTCCTTAAAATGCGTCTGACATTCAGATCGAACAATAAGACTCGATTCAGACAGCCTTGCCTCTTTACATAGATCCTTCCTTTCTAAATGGCTGGTAGCATAAAGGCGAGCGAATCCTACAACTTTTATAGAGTGATTTTTTCGCAAAAATAAAGCTTCCTACGGAGATGAAATACAAATCAATAACGTCAAACCGAAGCCTCTAACTGACCGGAAACTCTTCTATTTGGGTTAGCTTATTTTGTTACTTCTGTTTTACTTATGTGTTTTGTTTTTATGGCGTCTTTGCTTACCCGTCGGACACTCACTCTTTGTCGTAGCCCTCTCTATATTTCTCAATTCAAATTGTTATTAAGAACTATACGTTATCGCGACCGAGGATATTGTAAATGCATCATGATAATTCCGTGTAGGGTAGCTTGCGCTTTTGAAAAAGAAGTGTTTGAATTTAATCATATCCATATCCCCGAACTTCAAGTCTGATAAATATTTCAACGAGTATGTGTATCGATTCCATTAAAGACAACTACAATATTGCACTTATCTCTGATCATATTTGGTATTTGTGTATATAGCTGAGTAACATATATAATATCGATGTTTCTTTGTCTATCTTAGGAAAATATCCAAGCCGGATTTTATTGTTGTTCCAGCATCACATCTTCTTATACTACGAGATTGTTATTACGTCCATAGCGATCATCCACAAATGGAACTTCATCAATATCGGTGATAAAATCAATAATGTCATTTTCATTTTTATCTTCATCTTCATCCAAGGACTTCGCTTATTCATTAAAACATTTAAGCACATCGTAGCATCGCTGATCATCTACGGATGTTGCCACTAAATGTAACATATCCCACTTGATCCATATCATTATCAGATTAAAAAATAATTATGTCTTACCAGACCCAGATGGACCTGTGATAATTGCTCTGATAAAATTTGGCAGCGCTGGATGATGCTTGATTAGTTCTTGCTTTCGTTTGGCTGGGAAATCAATGACATTAATTTTGTACAAATATAACAAATAATATGAATTTATATTACGTTCGATGCAGATCACCCACCTCCACCAGTGGATTAACAATAATAATAAGAAAAAGTGAAAGACATGCGATTACAGTAATTGTGTAAAATGTGGTACAAGTAAATGTAGAGTTATTTCGTCTCGTACGAAAATAAGTGGTGATATCGCTGCTACACTGGAAAAATTACCAGGAACTCCTAGGGCTAAGTACCCAGAAGGAAAAAGAAAACATCTTCCTGGATAAAATGATTGTGGTTCTAGAACCCTACTCGATGTCCAACTTGACGAACAAGACCAACCAAGACCTGGAAAGTATCCAATAAATGCCATGGATCTAGCATAGCCACGTTCGTGATGTTGCCTATAAAAATCCAGATTTATAAAAACGACACGTTAAAATCTGTAAAAAAGAAATACATCTCTCAGAGAATCATTAGCTAATTTGCTGGTAAGATCCCCGATCGAAAGGTATATTAGTGCTAGAGACCGGTAATTACTCAAAGAAAATTGTTATGATGGAATTGATTTATCATAGCCCAAGAGGATATTGAAGGGGTAGAGCAAGCAGCGCGTAGTAAATATGCTGATTCAGCAAATATCACACGTTCTGTATCTGGAAATTGGTTAGCACGACAGGCAATATAACAAATTTATCAACTACCACCGAAACAAAATCAATATGCATATTTTGATGTTAGCGCTCCCAATGAAGTTCATCAGGCCGATATTTTGATTTTACTTCATGAGCCTATTACAATTGGAATGATTCAATAACACACATACCAATACGCGTTAACTGTAGTTGAAGTGGCAATTAGAAATAAAGCAAAACCAGTATCAACAATAACAGCAACTAATGTTATTTGATTTTGAACGAATTTATCAACGAGGACCCATACGATGGCCATAGATACTACAGGTTGATACTAGCAACGAACTTCTTGTTGCAGTATAATCTCTGATGAAAAAAATATAACGTCGAAATCATACGACGTCACACCGCAATTCGTCACGATCAGGCAATTGTTGAGCGATTTAATCGAACACTTGCTAAACGGTTATTTGGATATTAGTATGTGCAGGAAATATCCTTGAATAATGTTCAGAAAGACTAAAGATCACGCGAATTGGTTGCAAGAGTACCAAGTGTGATAGCTGAGTTAAAGATTGAAATTACTCGCGCAACTTCCATGAAATCCATCAGTCCGGTCTCAACAAAATATATCAGTACAACGACGTGACTCTTCCACAAAATAACCAGTACTAGGTAGTGTGACTGTAAGATATTTATATGAACCTGTTGAACTTGAAGGAGGTGAAAAAATAGCAAATGATCCTATTTGGAGTGTGAGCACATAGGATTTTCAGCGTGGTAAGATCCACGGGTAGACCTGCAATCTACAGACTAGATTCAACTGATTTTAAAAATGGGTTTGTACGTGAAGAATTACAAGCAATTCCTTAAAATACACAATTACAACTGCCTTCACTTTTGTCAAAGCAGGACACAAGCACCCTTATGTCGATTGCACTCAAGACATGTCAATATCGTATTTTCGTATGTGTGATCGAGATTACGATTAATTATGTCCACTTTGAATTATCTTGGATTATTAATCGAATACTGCCATAACCAACTATTTATTTTGCTATATCATCGCAATTACTATCAGTGATTTCCTGAGTCTTTGCACAGTCTATGATGACCAATCGCAGCTGAGATATTCTCTTAACTCTCAACACCGCTAGATAAACTATTAACTATTGTTGACTATTCTATTTCATCATCCATAATCCAGATATCTGTATCAGAAATTGTTAATCCTTGTGACAACTGAATATTTAGAGAATATCATAGAATTCATGGAGACTTATCCATCGTTAATTCACTTTCAACAGCACTCACAGGAACAACAACAATACCATTAAAAACGATGTATCATCCAAGAATCTCCACTTTAATATTTTGTTTGCGTGTGCCAGCTGAGTGATAAGAAAATGATACATGTAAATTGGAAATTTTTTCTGTATGTAGCAGAAGTAATTCCTACTGAGGTGTATCGCTAACTATCATCCGTCTTGCATCTATCAAATCAGCAGGCCTCCATAAATTCCAAATATCATTTATCGCAATTTCAGGAATTACTTCACGCATTATTTCATATTGAATCTAATCTAGCTGAATTCTGATTAATCTTGCAAACTCTTTCAGTGGATCATCAATAGTTTGATCGTCATCTGTTATTTTATCATAATAATGTACGAACTTTTTTTTAGCAATTCGTGCGAAGTTGGTCGAACAAAAGGTGATGGCTGACCATGACCAGCACATGGAGTCGATGAAAGTTTTGATATCTGTTTATTTTTATAGTATATTTCCTTGGATTCAACGTCGGCAGATTCAGAATGACTAAGTATCTTTTCTTGTTTTATTCTCCATTCGCTCCACAATGCATCATTTCCAATGATCATGCGCATTTATTTCTTTTATATAAAATTAATCTGTAGCAAGACTAACAGCGGTATCGAAGATCTTAAATGAGTCATCATCTGTTAAGCTCACAATTGTACCTAATTTTGTTCCATCTGATAAATTAACATTATGCCGACTTATAAATGTGCTTCTCAAAGTTATATCAACAATTATAAAATCGAGTTTCAGCTTCGTCTATAATTAATTTACAACAACGTCGCTTATGATCTTCTGTTTCTCCTTGTGTCAATTTACCAATTATTTTTCCACAAAGATTATTTCCGAGTTTATTCTCAAAATCAGTTATATCAGGATTTTCATCAGGGAAATATTTCTTTAGTTGTGTCAAACAAACTTGTTCCTGTGAACAATATGATATAAATGCTTCACTTACAGTTAACAATATCAATGTTTTAACATCGAGTATATATTTTAATAAAACTATTGGAGCCCGACCGCATTCGCTAAAAATGTTTTCCAAACCAAACAGAGACAAGCAGATGAATGTTTGTTGTTTATGCTAATTCGAATCATTCTATACACGGAAATTCAGTAAGGTAAAATCTTAAATGGGTCTATTTATCACATCTCTGGTCTTCTCGTGTGTTGGATGTCCAAATCTTTTGAAATATGCAGAGCATTCTCTTTACTCAAGAAAACTTCCAGGATAGAATGCAACCATATCAACCGATAACATCTTTATAGTCGTATTTAGTGTTCCATAATCCGCCATGCCCGAATTCGTTACAACTGCGTAGGATATCTTCAAGAAATTTCAATCGTGATGGTTTCCTTGAATTTTCTTTCTGAGAAGCGTAGTCAGCAGCTAACGGAACGGTTAAACAATTAATGAATAATCGTTAGACAACATCAGTATGGTTTGTGTATTTCAATGCAAGATTTTTCATATCTTCGTGAAGCAATTCTGTACAACAAATATTTCCATTAGGCCATACAAACAGATTATAGTTCACATATTCAAAATTTTGAAACAACCACAGAAACGCAGGGTTAATCTTACTGACATTCTGCTAAAATTAAACATATCACCATTATATAATTTAATAGTTGGATTTTGTGGAATTACTGTTATGTCCGAAGTCCAAAGATAGTTACCCAAGCGTTTAATCATTGATATCGTCGAGAATTCGACCTTCACAAGAGCCTACAATTAAAATGCTTTCGAGTTTCAACACATCAAAGAGACCACACCACGATCGAATTCAATCGAAATGGCAAAACTTTGTGTACCTTACCTTTCGAACCTGACTTCGAGCAGAAGATTTACTTGAGGTTGTACTTGTCCATGTACGAAGCCACCAGATAGTTAGGGACCAACACCAGCTACGGCATTTCGTACAATGATTATTCCAAAGATTACGCTTTGCGAGCTTTTGATTTCACTCGCGACATATAAAGACCGGCTAACATCGAGTGGAACTTCAGTTTAAAGGTCCAATGAAGCAGCCTCTTACATAAGAATTTGATAATACAATTGAAATCAAAAGAGTGAGAGAATTTATTCTATACTATTAGAAGATATGGAAGACTGTGAATAGTGAAGTCTCTCTCGAAATGTGGACCAAGGATTTCTTGGATGCAGAACCACTCTAAGAAAAGAACAAAGATGAGGAGAACATGGAGATGTCCAGTATGTGTTTTCTTCATCAACGATATGCTTTGAAACATTTAGTGATTTATTTTGATCGTGACTCTTCTAAAAACGATGATAAAGTCGAAGGATAGTTTTGTGACCCTGATGGATATCTCTAATTGTTTGCTAGGAGATATGGTATGCATCAATGGCCCTATGACCTCATTCGATGGAACTCATGCTTGAATTCACAACGTTGTCAACTACGTAAATAAGTTGAATAAGTTACTGTTTGAAAAATGTTGATGTTGCATTGATTGTTATTTATGTGTTGTTGAAAAATATGTTGAATTATGGCAAACACAACTTCTGTTCTTTATCCTAATAACTGAACAGTGTATGAATATATATGCTCTTCCAATGCTCTCTGTCCCTCTTGGTTAAGTGAGCTATGGCGTTCCTACAAAAGAAACCCTAAAAATTCAGGATTGGTTTCTATCGCGTCTGCGATTGATACATAAATGCGGAGCGGAAGCCAGTCTGACCATCCAACGGATATATGGACAACATCTGACCATCCATTATTGACTCGTCAACAGATAAACATCTCTTCGAAATTAGCTAAACTGAAAGAAGGCCAGGTGTATTTACATCGTGTCAAGCAGAGAGAGAGAGAGAGAGAGAGAGAGAGAGAGAGAGAGAGAGAGAGAGAGAGAGAGAGAGAGAGAGAGAGAGAGAGAGAGAGAGAGAGAGAGAGAGAGAGAGAGAGAGATCAGCAACACCAACCACAGCAGCAGAAGCCAGAAAGAGTAGATTTGACGTGTGGACATCAAGCAGTTCTCCTTCACCTTCCGCAGAAGCAGACCATATCGTGTGGGAAAATCTGCAACGAGACGGGTGCGTAATCTATAAGACAATAAGAGAGATTGCCAAAACCCATAACAAATCAGACAACCCTTTTCAGGGCTACCCTTAAATTTATAGAAACTAGATATTACTCTTGCCATATTGATGTATTTGTATGTTGGTATGTTAGTAAATTTGTACGTCAAAGGATAGAAGTGTGTCTATTAGCACTTGGTTTCCATGATTTGTAGAATAGCAAGTGTTTGTTTTAGGATTATGTCTTTGGAGTAGTAGAGGATGTTTGTATGAAAAAAGTGGTCGTGAGTGTTTCTTTTAGGTCTACAATGTCCATGTTTTGAATATTAGGGTCTTGTGGCTTGGTTATTGTCAGTTTTTATGTAAGGGGGTTGTTTTTTGTCACATCCTTGCTTCAGGCATATAAATCGTCAGTCTACGTATCCACCGTTGACGTATCAACTTCAACAATATGAGCTGCATAGCAAACTTATCAGAGCTCCAGATGCACCTGGAATAAGCATGTCGCCACCTGAACGAACTGGTTATGGAGGCCATTGCTGAAGAAGCATAAATAGAAGAGGGGGAGAAGGAGAAGAGGAAGATAAAAGAGAAGAGGAGGGAAAAACATGATCATGCCTTACTTCCTTCTTAGTCAGGGCTGCGAAGTGAAACCTCTGGTGAGGACACCACCACAGGGCCAAACACCACCACCAATACTACAACCACCACAGAGACCCTCTTTACCTCAAATTGAGAACTGCCTGGAGGCGTTGTAGAAGAAACGTAAAGATTAGTAGTTTTAGCGCCAGCAACCAGTACGGAGACCACACCTGCAGGCATGTCACAGAGTAATGAATGAGAGAAACTTTGCTATCACTCACACAGAAGATTGGGGATCTGTAGCCACTCAAGCTTTCTCAGCACTTCCAACATGTACAATAAAATGGGAGAATGATTGGAGTGTGTGTGGTGCCGGGCCTAGCAGGTGTAAATATTGACCAGGTGCATCTGGAGTTTTAAAAAAAAAAACAGCTCTTCTCAAGGCTAATCAAATGTCTAGAAAAGAATTACAATTTGCCAAACATGTTTGTGTGATGGTATTGTGTATGTATTTCTTCCCTTAACAAATCCTTGTTTCTGCACTAATGAGTGTTTGTTTTGTGTGAAAGCGATGTATTGTGATTACAAAAAGTTACTCACGTTGCTGGTGTAATGGCGTTTGTATTTGGTAGGATTGGTGATTGTAAGTAATGGTTTGTGTATGACTGTTTTGAATAAACATTTTCGTTTTGGTCATAATTATTGTCTCTTTGGGTTGTTCTGGAGTCTGATATGTATAGTTGGTGTGCGGGGTTGTTTACTTTCAAGTCCATACTTGAGGTATATAAACCGTAGTGTTAGTCGTTCGCGCCATTTTCAAACACTGAATTGTCAACGATAGCGAGCAATCACGTCGACAAAAAGTAAAAATTGCAAATGATGGTGTTTAATTTAGGGGTGGTAATAGAAATTTTAACAAGGGTGGCATACCGATGTTATAACCCACATAGTAAAGATGGAGATCAATAATTTGAGGTAGGCAAAATAAATATTAAGGAAGATGATAAACAAGAAAAAGGGCAAAAGGAAGACAAGGAGTAAAAGGACCTGATTAAAGCATCTACTGATATATTAATGAAAGGAAAAGAAAATGAGAAGAAGAAAATGATGAGGACAAAGAAAAGAAAAAGAACGAAAATGTGACAAAGAAGATGAGGTGCTGCTGGAGAAATAAGAGAGAAAAGAACGTAGAAGAACGTTAAGCGGCCTATTTATTTTTATTTGTGTCTAGGTTGGGTTGTTCAATGTTCAATTTGCCATCCACCTTGTCGCTAAGCAAATCCATCCTATTTAAATTCTCATTGTCGCTATTCCCCGTTGCTAAATACTCCGTATGTTAAATTCCTAGTGTCTCTATACAGGTCCAATCTGCTTCCAGGTTAAATTCCCATTGCCACAAGTATCTTCTCGTTTGAGAGATTAAACAGGAGAAATGAGGAGCACCAGTGAGTGCCAATCGACTTGATTCTCTTTCAAATTTTAGTCTGGTTTCCTGCTTTGTATGCTCCCTGTGTCGCATTCCGCTATACTCCAAGGCTCTTTTGTTTTGGTTTGTTGAAACTTATAAGGACACACACACACGCACACACACACACGCGCGCACGCGTGCACACACGCACACACAACCACACATGCATACATATACACAAAATCAGTCTCCAGTTTACAGTTTCCTCTATGCAAATACACATAAGCTAATAAACGCGAAATTTATCCTTCATACTGTTACAAATATAACACTGGGAGGCGGGACTTGTCGAGGACTCGCAGAGTTGTGGTTATTGTTTCTAAATGTTTAGTTACAACGGGGTTATCTCCCTTTTAATGTAAATAGGTTTATTTGTGTGATAGTGATTGTACTCTTGGCTAACTCTGCTTATTTGTCTTTGTGGTGGTGAGTTCTCATATCTTGAAATCTTACTTGCTTATTATTTTTAGATCGTGTCAGATTAATTATAACCTCTACGACACGTCGTACTGAAGGTCTGCAAATAACAAAACAACTTCCAGCTGCATTTATTGATCGAAATACTCGTGCTCCACTTGTCTGAAGATTGACATATCTGACTAGCCGTAGATTCCTCTCTCCATCTGCTTCACCTTTCTCACAGTTTTGGCTCTGCGTAATAGCTTCAAAATTTTTCAAAGAATTATTACGTGTATTACCGTCAAGGTCGTTGATGACGAAATCTTCGCTGATCAAATCTTTAAAGCACTCATAAACAAATCAATAAGAGAGATATTTCCCCAGCGCAATCATAAGATAACCAATGCTATTAACAAAACCAACCGGTCTTCCCGGTTCACTGTTCCTAATCAAACCGGCTCGCGAGGCCCGATAGTTTTGAATGATGGAATGCACTTTGAATTTATCGACGCCGTTTACTTTTTCAAGCTATATAATATTTCTCATTTGTCTATAACTTTTTATTACTATGAAAAGAAAATATGTGGATTGCCCCGATTGCCTTGTAATATGATGTTTTAGCAATATATCACGAGTGATCTGATTACATAGAAAATCTATTGAGATAGCCTTTTGTGACCTTTATTGGACTAGGGACGCAGCTAGCAGTTGGATCTCAAACGATCTGACCATTCGTGGTCGGGTATTGACTTTTTCAATCATCATACCATTTCAGGTCTCTGTGTTTTTTTTTTTCCACGACGCGCTACCCAGTTCTGTTCGGCCTCTAACACCAATTCCACAGTTCATACATGATTTTATACTAACACACAACACTCTGCTAATGATGGCGGAATACAAATCGGAGAAACAAGGTTATGAGCAGGAGGTTGTTGATTCAAATATCAACCATTTTTTAAACCCGTAAAGTCATTGTATAATCATCTAGGCTGATGCTTAATTAAAATATATATTTGCCTTTGTTTTATAATGGAGGTGTTTACAAGATTATGTGCCATCAAACCGTAGTAGTGTGATCTCTCAATACAAATCAGTTCGATCTCGACAGATTAATCAGCGAGTACCAAATCAATTACTCACTCGTATCCGCAATGCCAAGAATGCTTTTAGGGGTGATGATGCAGCGCATGTGTGGCGGTATTCCGAATAGGGCATGATGATATTTTCATAGATACTACGATGAGCATCCAACGATCAGCGACAATTAGCGGCCGGACAAAGATACCTTTTTAGAAAATTTACCGTTGCCATATGTGACGTTGAAGTTGGTGGCAATGCTGAGAGAGCTTGGATTATCCGTTCATCTTGACCCCGTTCGGGAATCACGTTGCAGCCAGAGTGTTGACGTGTTAATTAGAAATTATAGGCCTGGGATGCTGATTTGTATTGAGAGATCATACTACGAGCTTGCAGACCTTGTGACCTCAGTATTTTACGCGCGTTATCTGTTAAATGAATCTGATATCGATGTTCTTCAAACGATGAGGAAGATCAACCGTTTCTTTAAACTGTGTAGTCCACAGAATCACAGAACACTTCATAAACGCGTTGCGAAGAAATGGTCCTATACATCTGTGACGGTATTAATTAAATGACTGGGCGGAGGGTTTCAGGAAGCGTGAATCTAAGATAAGCGATATCACTGAGCTGAAAAAATATAACATTCTCAACAAAGGTAAGAACAATGACCAAATCTTGCACCAGGCAAAGTATCATTCGAGGTGTTCTTCAACAGTAATAGTTGATCATAACGCACATTCATGGACACCAAGGAAAACAAAAAGGTTATACATTACTTTGATGATATTTTTGAGTGTAAATAACCGCGACCCTGTGCCAGTGTGGTTGTTTGACGTTGAACATTCAGACTTCTCGCAGACTAGTTGCATGCAGTCCGACAATAATCATGGATTTAATCAATTCGTGTTACCGTCTAAACCTTATCGTAATGAAACTCTTCATACAAAGATTCCAAGGTTGTACCAAAATACACAGCTGATGCAGATCTTGTAAAACAATTGCTTAATAAAATGTTTTACTATCTCATCTGTCATTGCACACGTTTGTCGTCATAAAAATTCACGACTCTCGTGTTGACTATGGACAAAGGGCTGTCTCTGGAATACTAAATATGATTTCTCGACGTATTTTCTCGCTTTATCCAGGATTCTTAGTTGGAATGGGTTAATGCGGGCGGTATTTTGAGAGAATTGAGCGTGAAACGCGATGTATGAATCGCGTTGTGATAAACAGCGAACTGCCGGTGCATTTTGATTTAACTGGATTTGCCGAGATTCAATCATTCGAATTTGCTGAGAATATCCATCCGGTAATTGTTGTTTGGTTTGGTCGTCATTTTAATGAATCAAATCAAGATATAAAACCCATAGACTACTGCGCGACCAATAAACGTGATTGGTCTCCAATAGTGCTAGTGAGATATTTATGCGATGCCAAGATATTGTTATGGCTGACAATCGGCAAAGCAATAATATCCAATAGACGTCAGACTATGGTTTGGATGCCAGAAACATAAAGCAATGTCAGCAAAGGGAATTCATTTGGTAAAGATATGGATCATAATTTTTCTGTTCTGTTTGGTATTTTATTTATATTTATTGGTAATAAAAATTCCTATATACCTTGATTTCTTTCATAGGAGTCTGGAATAACTCTGTGTGTGTGTAAGTGTGAGTGTGAGTGTGTGTGTGTGCGTGTGTGTTTGAGTGTGTGTGTGTGAACGAATGTATGTATGTATGTATGTATGTATGTATGTATGTATGTATGTATGTATGTATGTATGTATGTATGTATGTATGTATGTATGTATGTATGTATGTATGTATGTATGTATGTATGTATGTATGTATGTATGTATGTATGTATGTATGTATATATATATATATATATATATATATATATATATATATATATATATATATATATATATATATATATATATATATATATATATATTAAAGGGTTTTGGCCTTTATGTACTTAATTTCTCTATCACTTTTTGACAGGACAACCCTAGAAACAACTAGAAACCATTGATATTTTATTTGTAAAGATACCTTATGCAAAACACTTGATTAAAAGCATGACAGTCTTACTTTTGTATGCATACTAAACATATTTATCCAAGATGCAAGATTCAAATACATTATACAGCAATAAGCTAAATTTTCAGCAATCACCTAGAATCACTGAAACGCGTCACAATAGTGAAGATGCAAACTTTGGCATCAGGTCTGGCTTTCGGCTATCTTTCTCACGACCCTTATCATTGCTTACAATCACTGATATACAGGGGAAAATACCGCCAACATTCTGTATCTGTGTGACTTTCACTCCTACTCAGCTGCTTACTCTGTGTGTGTGTGTGTGTGTGTGTGTGTGTGTGTGTGTGTGTGTGTGTGTGTGGAGAGTACTATTGAGGAATCTGTGTGACTTTCACTCCTACTCACTATCTGTGTGACTTTCACTCCTACTCAGCTGCTTACTCTGTGTGTGTGTGTGTGTGTGTGTGTGTGTGTGTGTGTGTGTGTGTGTGTGTGGAGAGTACTATTGAGGAATCGTCTTTAATCATATAATACCGCCAACATTCTGTATCTGTGTGACTTTCACTCCTACTCAGCTGCTTACTGTGTGTGTGTGTGTGTGTGTGTGTGTGTGTGTGTGTGTGTGTGTGGAGTACTATTGAGGAATCGTCTTTATTCATATAATACCGCCAACATTCTGTATCTGTGTGACTTTCACTCCTACTCAGCTGCTTACTCTGTGTGTGTGTGTGTGTGTGTGTGTGTGTGTGTGTGTGTGTGTGTGTGTGTGGAGAGAGTACTATTGAGGAATCGTCTTTATTCATATAATACACAATCGTGGGCAGAACAAGACTTTTATCACTTAGGAGTCTAACAAGGTAGACAACCTATACTCTGACTCTCGACAAAACAGAGTTACTTCCCTTAGACGGCGTCCAAACTGACAAATACTTATGCCTCGTTGGATGGTTTCGTATTTTGACACCCCCACTAATTTTTAAGGTAGAAGGCATTAGCCTAATTATCACAACCACAGCATTTGTAAATTCACACATGAGCTAAGTATGTAATGTGGTTTACATTTACTTTGAGTTAGGCTTGTAAATGGGTTGCCTTGTTGGTGATTGACTGTCACAGACCAGCATTAGAGATCAAATGCGTAACTTTTGCTGCAAATGTGCCGCCCACTTCACTTACGTATTTACATGTGTCTGCTACAAAGGTAAATATCTAAGAATCTATATGGTTGAAAGGTGATGAAAAGTATGTAAATTTGTTATAGTACAAGTGAACTTTCAAGATTAATAAGGTACATACTGACTTAGCCGGCTTCTCACAGGAACATTTTGAAAATAGCTATTTTCTGTCAAAAATGAATGTAAAAAGAGGGGTTGGTGGTAGTATATGTTTAATATCAAAACCACCAGTTGCATAAGGAATTAATTTTAATACCTTAGTTAGAATCTTGCAAGTATCCTTTCAACAAAAATCATTAGATAGTTTTTATCTGTATCTTTATTGTCAACAAAAATCATTAGTTTTTATCTGTATCTTTATTGTAAAATTATTATCATTATTATCATCGTCGGATGAAAATTTGCCCCAAAAAGTGTCCTGTTAGACCTGAAGTTGGGGGACACATGGTACTTATGGTATGGATGGAAACCACCTGGAAATGGGTGCATAACATAGAGTATATATGGGTTTGGCTGGCCAGGATTAGTTAATAATGTAAGTTATGCTTTAGGAAAAAGAATATTTGGGGGCTTCACCTTGTTGTAAAGGAAGCAAAAAATAAAAAAAAATAAATAAATAAAATAAAAAAATAGAGATATTATTTTACTGATGGAATTCCAGTTCTTTAACAGTCTTGAGCTTGGCACACTAATGACTAAAATTAGCATCTGACTCTTTGGTGCGATATTGAAAGCAGATGTTTCAAACACATACAGGTCCAGAAAATGCCGCGGCTCATATCCTTTCCTCTACACAGAAGCGGACATCCAGGTTTCATGATTTACTGATCATGGGCACTCAGAGATTTTAAGTTATTAAATTTGAATATCATGGTGTTTGCATAGGTTTACTATGGGAACTGAATTATTACCGTGACTCATGGATGTAGTGGGGAATGTATGTTTGCCCGACGAACGCATGTAAGTTCATTAGATCGAGAGTTTCAGTGTAAGATAGTGTGATATTTGAAGATGAATATATACATTCAATGATCACACATAGAACTGAATGGGTGTGCTATGAGGAGATAATTATTTTTTTGATCCAATAATCACACAATGTATACTTGTAAAAGCGTGGTATGTGAACAGAAGGTAAGCTCATTCAATGACTACGCACAATTACTATTAGCAAAATTGTGTTATGTGAAGTGAAATTTAGACTCATTTAATAACCACATACGACTAATTAGAACGGGACTATGTGTGATGAAAAAAAACGTCACCAATGATCACCCAAACGAAGTTTTCTAACTGCAACGTAACCTGACGTCGTGGTGAACTTTTCTACTTTTATTCAAGTGGGAGTTAAATACAAATCTTCTCAAAGAATAGAAACTAACTGTCACATATATAAATATCTCTAACTCATGAAAATGGATCCTAGATGAAATATTAGAAGCGAAGAAATTGTTATTTTATAAAAATAAGAGAAATTTAAGTTCTACGTTAAATACTGAAACCACAGCATTAACTATCTTAAAATTCTTTAACTAAAGAAATTCTTAATGCATTAAAAGTAATTGTAAAATAAATATTAAATAAATTATATAAATAACTAAAATAAATTAAAGTAGACACCCATGTCTTGCTATATTGACTCTAGCTGTTATATACTGCGCTGTACATACCCAACGAATTTGGGCTTTGGATTGTCTCTGGTCTCCTTGCTTGCACACCGACGTTCTGGCGTTTTGGCTCCCGATTCAAAATTTTCCCGGCATTAAATACTGATTTTGCTGAAAAACCGTTGAAGGTTGGAATACTGTTGGAAAAGTGTTCAATGTTGGAGAAGCTGGAAAATTGTTGAGAAACTATAAATCTATGCAAAAATAATGATTATTTCCAACCAAAAATATGCATTTGTTGAAATTATCGTCAAAAGAAATACTTTATTGAAAATTTATCCAAAATCCATTGCTAAACCATAATTTGGTATCTCATATCGCTCTCCGTACGGTTGTACTGGACGCTCGGTGAATTATAGACAGCAATTGCAGCGTCCTACGAAAGCTACAGGTGATGGATCAAATGAAGCCCTGTATTTTATATACGGATCGATGACATATATTAAATATCATCTCCGGTAATCAAATATGATATCCTCAGATACCCCAATTCTATAAAATTTTTCTTTATCGTGTCAAATTAACAAATGCGTCTTATGTATCGTCGGTAGGTCAGACGTATATGTACCCCCTTTATGTACCGTAATTCGATGAGATTTCCAACAAATATTATATGCTTACCGAGGATTCATTTTCTTCATATTTGAAAAATACACTTGCCGAATAACAAAAATCAGTAATTATGGTGATCTTATAATCCGCTGATTACAGTGTTTCGCGAACTTTAATAAATCACAGTAGTATTTATATATGGTTTAACCATCTATGAGTATTGACATGCACCCAATACCAGAGAAAGGTACAAGTTTACAATGACTTTACATTACTCCACAATTTCTACAATATAAAACATTTAGCATTTGTGGCTTAGTAATTTCTTTGCGACTATTAGCCAGGATTGGAGAGAAGATTTTGGAAGTATGTCGCCATACATGGAGAAATATGGTAATTTGAAATATATTTCCAAATAGGATAAATTTATAGATCATCTGATATTGCTATGAGGTTTCAGTTCAACTTCAAAGATACCTGAATTATTGTCATAGCCACTGTTTAGGTTTTTATATCTTTTGTTACAACCGCTCACACCTCGCGAGGGAAATATGTATTAGCGTGACTTGATTAGGAAACGAGGACATGCGACTAAATATTTGTTCCAACAAGAACACCTTAAAATGTTTTTTTCATTGGTTATCGACGAGATCCGCCCGCGGTTCAACAAACGCGGTTTTCAGGTGCGGTGATCAATGGTCAACCATCACCCTATGTCAGAGAATCAGCACTTAATTGGTTGCAAGAATCCAATCATTATTAGGAAGAAATGTTATGCAACACTAGGGACGCTGGTGAATCACTGAGAGAACTAAAAGTGCTAATACAACTTCAACTTGACAGAATTCAAAGCTAGAAAATGAGCGCTTTCATTCCAGAGACGACCATTGATGATTTCTAGAATCTATGGCGGCCTAGCAATCTTCTAATCGCATCTAGGAGAATAGTTTGTGATTCACCTCAACGTAAATTATTCTCACTTCAAAGAGAAATATTTCCAGATCTACCTGTTACAATGTGTTATCGCACAGCAGATACCCTTCAACAGACTGTTGATGTTGAGATTCCTGGGTCCTACGAAAAACAAAAAGCAAACAAATAATATTACTGTTGTCACTTTGGATGTTGTTGAGAAGGCGATAGCGGAGCCATCTATTGATTTCAAATCCCATAGACTTGGGTTATGCTATAACTATTCATTCGTCACAGAGACTAACATTCACGGATGCTAATATGTGAAAAGACGATGATCGTGTTGAATGGTCAAATTTAGCATACTTAGCAGTATCGAGGGTTACACAAATGTCTTAACTATGTAGGGTTATTATAGATTCATGCAACATGGTTGACAAATATAATCAAGTTCATAATGCCTACAATGCAGCGTTTGACACGGTGAAAAAATAGCTGGATATCAGCGAAAGTT
Source organism: Potamilus streckersoni (assembly GCA_016746295.1). Lineage (NCBI taxonomy): Eukaryota > Metazoa > Mollusca > Bivalvia > Unionida > Unionidae > Potamilus > Potamilus streckersoni. Next base: position 403,044 of record JAEAOA010000551.1, on the reverse strand, counting down.
GTACTTCCTTATAGTTGTCAATATTTCCGCATGCCATACCCTATCAAAGCCTTTTTGAAATCTATAAAGATGTGGTATAGGTTTTGCTGATGCTGCAGGCATTTCTCGCAAAGGCGTCTGAGATTGAGGATTCGTTCTGTGGTGCTCCTTCCTTCTTGGAAACATGCCTGCTCTTCACCAATAATTTTCTCTGTTTGAGACTTTAGTCTGTTGAAACTTATCTTCAGCATGATTTTGTTTTGGTGACTGAAAAAGCTGATGGTTCTGTAGTTTTGGCATAGCTGTAGGTTTCTTTTCATGGGAAGTACGATGACCAAAGACTGAGTCCTTATGGTGGGTCATTCTCCTGTCTGCCATATCTTGCTGCAGATTGTTATTAGAACTGTGACTAACTCTTCTCCTCCTGCTCTGCTGGCATATTGTCAATGCAGTCTGACTTTCCTTTGCGTAGTGACTAATGTGATGTTTACTTCTTTACGAAGAATGGGGTTGTCGTCAATTTAGGATTGCTTGATTAAATTGGGCCTTAAAATTATACAATTCTGTGCAGTATTCTGTCTATCGCTTGAGAAACTCTTGATCTTATGTTAGGCATTTTCTTGATTTGTCTTGGATGGTATTAGTTTTCTCTTGTTTATGTTTGTGAGATCCTTTCACCAGTTGATGTGCCATTTGAATGTCATTTCTACTCAGACTGTCTTCGATTTTAAAGCATTGTCTTTCTATCCAGGTCTCCTTTGCCTTTTACATGCTTTTCCAGATCATGTTGTTTATCTCTCTTCGTATTTTCTAACTTTTCATGATCTTTTTTCCCTTTTTCAGTTCTTTGTTTTTGTCGCGATAGTTATGTTGTGACCCAAGTTTTCTATATTCGACGATATTTGCCAATGATCTCGCTAGCAATAGTCACAGCTGTGTTGAATATGGTTGTAAGTACTCTAGGTCGGTGCCTTGGATGTCCAGGGTTATCAAAGATGCAAATTATTTTACCACCTATCATTGCTTGGAAGGCTTCTGCGATATTTGTGTCTTTCAGTTTTGCAAGGTCCAAACTGACTCTTCGTTGGTTAGGCTTTATGACATCATTATCAGGTGGAGGCAAAACGTTGTCATTAATAAATCATGGCCACTTCCAATATCTGCTCGTGTTTTGGTAATAATGAATCCTTTACATAATTGTTTTCTCACCAATAGGTAGTCAATCTGGTTGTGATGTTGTCCATCTGGACTATGCATGGTCTATCTTCTAGATGCTTTGTGAGGGCCGAATGTGATGACTAACACAAGATTGTTGTAGGCAACAAACTCCAAGAGCCTGAGTCATCTTTCATTTGTTTCTGCATTGCAGAAGGGTCCATAGGTGCTTTGCCAGTTTGTGAATCAACTCCAACCTTTGCATTCCAGTCTCCTTGTACAAACAGAATGTCATTCTTGGGTGAGTTGTCAATACTATCTTGGTGATAAAAATTCTCCAGTTTGTTGTCATCACAGTTAGATGTGGGCGCATCGGCCTGTATGATTGTGATGTTGAATGAAGTCACCCTCAGGCAGATGGTAATGAACCAGCTTGAAACTAGGCAGCAACCCATAATGCTGTTCACAATGACCTTGTGGACAAGAAATCCAACGCCGCAAGTTCATTTCTCCTCTTTTCCGCTGAAGTAGAGCTTTTGACCATCATCTGTTGTTATTTCGACAGTTTTCAGCTCAATTTGCAGAGAGCAATAATTTTCCAATTGTACCTCTCCAGCTCGTGTGTAAATTCTTTCAACTTTCCCACAGTCCTCAGTGTTCTAACGTTCCATGTACCGATGATGATGTTGTCTCTCCCACGGATCTTAGTGGTGGTAGCACCATTAGTATACTGGTTGTCTTCCTGTGGTGTGTCAAGGGCAAGATACAGTCTGGTGGAACCCATTCCTCTCCAGAATGTATGACCACAGCCGAAATCCACTGATACAATGTGGCACGCTCTATCCCTGAGCACATTGTCGTTGAGCTCATCTTAAAGCCATGCCGCCCCGGCCGTTCACTTCAAGCTGGCTACATATCAAAACAACTCAAAAACACTTCACAATAGGGTTGACAACAAACTTCAAAGCAAGAATAAATCTATTTTGCTACGTAAGTACTTTGAAGCAGATTAAAATGCTAATGCACTGTGGACAACCAGTAAATAATCAAAAGACCAATGAAGCCACGATGTATACGAACGAAAAAAGACATGTCAACAAGAAGGCACTGGACCGATATGACTAATGAGACCATGAACCTGACCTGAATGAAGAGCTATGTGACAAACATATCGCAGGAAGTCAAAACTGAAGATACATTACTATCACATGGGTAAAATATCTGTAGGAAATGCCACAGGTTTGCTTGTCCTCTCTTCCGGTGAAGTAGAGCTTTTGACCAGCATCTGTTGTTATTTCGCCAGTGTAAATAGTAACTGGTTTCTTTTATATGTACATCTGACAGGGTAAGATGTTTTACTTACTAAAGTGCGTACTTTGCTTAAACTCTAATGCTGAACCTTAACATTATACCCTTCTTTACACGTATTTAAAGATTTTATAGCGAAATATATTGATTTCTATTCAAAGACTTCTATACTCGACCAGCCTACTCCGGTAGTTATGAAAGCGTCACAAACCTCCTTAAATACGATTACGGAGTATCAAGGAATTGAATGGTATGAATAAAAAAATGTAAGCAGAATCATCAAGGAAAGTCTTCATTGTTTCAAAACAAGAGTAAATTACATATTTTTCAACCGTAAAAAGTCGAAATCAGTATGAAATTTTTTAATGACACTGCGCCATGCTCGAAGAATGTAATGATTAAAAAAATCCATTTGTTTCTTTAAAATTCAGGTTTACTTGACTATCAGCCTTATAAAACGGCCCAAACAAAATTAATTAAAGATTCAATACATGGTATTTTATCGCACAATAGAGCGTACGAACATAATAAACATAAGCGAACTGGATGACGTAATTAAACGTTTGTTTGACATTATATGTATCTAATATAAGCTGTAAATAAGCAAACGCAAGAGGTGGATGTTTGGTAGAATTGTATTATTAGCAGAGAACAAAATAAGGGTCAATGAATCGGTAGAAGAAGCTTTGTGTATAAATTTGCTTAAATTAGTAAAAAGTTAAAACTCTTGTGTTATTTATGACTAATATCTGTTTCCTTTACACTAATAAGTCAGTTTTATAAGTATCTCCGCAAACGTGTTTCAAACAAATGAAGATAAACACATTTCGGTATTTAGAGTGACATAAAAAGAAAGAAGGAAGATAATAATATTGATCATATTTAACACAATGGAAAAATACCATTGCGTCATATGTATCCAGACTGTTGTCATTACCAATAAGCCAGAACTGCATCTGTAAAGAAGGCTTTAATTTTCTTTCAATGCAGAACAATAATAACCAGATTTTAAAAAAAATCTGCCGGACACTGTACACAGCTCTGAAGATACAAATTTCTGAAGAGGGGTAAGAAAATTAAAAAACTATTATCATCAACTTAAATGGTGTGCCGTTAAGCTTTTTGTGTTTGCTTTTGTTTTGAATTGTTTCTGTTTTTGTTCTGTATTTTGTTATTGTTGTTTTTAATACAGTTTTGAAAGCATTATCATTACCATTCACTTCGAGTCTGAACTACACTCTACAAACTTTTAACAATGATATAAATCACACCAGTCATTAGGACGTTAGCAACAGAAAGCACCATTCAGTTCTGTACTTAAGTCAATTCGATTTAAAATGGGTAACAGTCAAATGGTTTACAGACGTATTGACTTATTTGCGTTTTAAAACTGGCTGGTAGGATAGCGAGACAAATCTACAACGAAAAAAAAACGAATCGCAGTTTAACTCGACAAGTTTATGTCAGATATATGAGAAAGAAATACTTTATAATTTGGGTAAAGATAAACTTGTCAAGCATGCCGAATTTTAGTGACCTGGTTGGATTTTAGAATTGAATGTAGATATCAAGATATCAGTTTTAAAAGAAAGAAACGATGACAGTAACTTGTGTAGAATATATTGAAATTTATAAGTTATTGAAAGGCAAAACCTGCAAATTTAGGAGAGTGCTATGATATTGATTTGGATTGTAAGAGAAGCATGGCCCAATCAATAATTCATATCCTGAATATAATAGGACATTGAAATGAATTCAGATTAAACATTAATCCTGTTTCGACAGCTTCACTTGGTAATGGAAAAAAACTGCTTTAATTAATTAATAAGCCGGTTCAATAGTTCACCATCGGATAGAAGTAATGAACAACGTTACTGTCGCACAATTCAATCAATAAACCTTCATTAATTGCGTTGTGATGCTGGGAACAAAGTAATTGATAATCAAGGGAATTAGTTGGAGTATTAAAAGTTCGGAATGTGAATGACCACTTACAATTTGGGAGGTATGGACAAATGAAATAGTAGATTGTGGAAGAACTATTTGATAAGTATTGTAATATGTATTGTATGTAGTTTCAACATAAATAAATTTACAAGTTATATCTTTAGAATATATATATATATATATATATATATATATATATATATATATATATATATATATATATATATATATATATATATATATATATATATATCAATAGAGAGCGATTCCAAGCTCAGAAGAGTGTCGTGTCTATTTCTTACAGATTCTTGGTACCTTCTCGTAGCCAAAGCTTCTCTCACAAAAAGATGTAACCGTATCTTCACCATCATAAGTGACACCTTATTCGTAAGAATGCTGAACTTTCTTCCTTCTCATAACTAGTCACGAGAAGAAGGTTATGATAGAAAACATCTAAATAACAAAACAGAGTTTTCTTATCATGATAATAGTGGTGAAGAATAACAAGAATAAGGGTCATGAATAGAGGCGCCACACCCCATAATTATTATCTAAGGAACAGACAATTGCCGAAACTCTTAACACCATCAGACTTCTCTTCGCCTGGCTCTGCAAGAGTAAAACATCAGCATTCTTTACGCCGACAACTTCGCTCCTGTTGGAAACTGCAGCAACCTACTCATCACCTGTGACACTTTATCCGCCATTAGAACTCTTGTCAACGGTTCTTACAAGCGCACCACGTGTTTCATCAAAACCGATTTCAACACCGGTTCTGCAGTCCCTTCCTCATGACGTTCTTCTAGACTTAACATCATCTACATTCACCCCAGCGCTTCTTGCCCAGCCTCCCAGAGATTCGACGTCCCTTCCGCCAACATATTCAAGTCAGTTCGACCTAGGGGAGACAACTTCACCAGTACTAGTGCCGCCAGAACGTACTCTCTTACCGGAATGTCAACAGACTGTTACACAAACTTTTTCTGCTGGGTCAGAAACTCAAACATTTACGATTCAGCCGTCTAGTGTAAACTTTTCTTCACCTGAACATTATTCTAGGAGTGCGAACATCTTTGGAAACAACAGATCCACACCATCAGGTATGTTATCTGCTCTTAGATGAGATGTTTTTACTGGTGATCAGTCACAAAATCCTACCAAATGGTTAGATCATTTTGTACAATGGGCTAAGTTTTATGATTTATCAGTAGAAAAGGTTTTAAATGCTTTTCCCTTGCATCTTTAGAGTCATACTAAGGTTTGGTATGACAATTTTCCAGAAACTGTTACAAGCAGTTGACATTTTTTAGTTACTGCCTTAAGTCTAGATTTCACAATGATGATGTTATTCTAGATCTCTCTATTTTGCAAACCCAGCAGGGTTCTTCTGAATCAGTCATGGACTATTTAAGTCGCTTATTCCAAATTGCAACAAATAAAACTATTCCAGATCAAGTTTTATTAGCAGTGGCATTGAATGGATTCAAACCCTCTGTGAAGAGGATTGTAATGAACAAAACTCCAACAAATATGGCTGAATTACGCCAAGCGGCTGTCCTCGGCGAAAACTCTATTGCCACTACTGATACATCTGACACTTGACACCATTTTGAATGAAGTAAAACAAATCAAAGACGAAGTTAAAGTTGCAAATTCAAAACAGACCCAAGACAGTATTTCTTCCATTCAAACACATGCACATGTTAATGTCACCAAACTACCATTTCGCACTCCGAGCTCAAACTATCAAACAAGTGGTCTGCCCTTTAGACCAAATACAACTTACACACCAGCACCACCTGCTTTTCCTAAGAGCTACCCGAGTCGTACCCCCCTTCTCAATCATTTCGTGGTCCTCGCTACCAACCGCAACCACATAACGGTTACCCCACCCTTTGTTTGAGATGCGGAAAACATTGTAGATCATGTGGACCCTGTCGTGCACGCAATGCACAGTGCCACTACTGTCACAAAATAGGTCACTTTTCACGCGTGTGTTTGTCAACACGAAAACAATAGGGACGCGCGTCTCGCGAGAGGTTTCGTACCTGTCGTGAGCAGGACCTACAACCACAAATCACTTTGGTTACACCTATTCACAAAAATCTAGTTCCTATTTATGTTCTTGGAAAACCGACGCACGCTTTAGCAGACACAGGGGCTTCCATTTCAGCTATTAATGCAAATTTTCTTCATCGTGCAGGGTTAAGTTCACACCATTTCAAACAATCTAATATGTCTCAAATTGTCGGAGCTGGTGGCGAAAATCACAGTGTATCAGGTTTGGTTCAACTTAAATTGAAAATAGGAGGTATGCACTTCTCTCATTCATTTTACGTAGTGCTCGCCTTAAACACGTCAGTTATATTGGGTATTGATTTTATGTCCAAATACAAAGCCGTCGTGAATTTAGATACACAAACTCTCTCCTTACTAGATGATTCAGTATCCATAACATTAATTCATATTGAGTCTGGTGTCGCACGCACAAAATGGGTCTCTACAATTTTACCTAACTCGATCAGTACAATATCAGTTCGTATAAGTAAAATTCCAAAAGGCACATCCGAATTACTTGAACCTTGCTACAGCTTGTCGTAATCAACTATTCTTCCAGGACGGACACTTTTGACTGTTTCCAAACAGAATTACATACAAATCATTAACCCTACTCCAATACCCATGCATATACCTACCAATATTGTATTAGCCTGTGTTGACATCCTACACCCACAAACAATATTTACCATCAATGATTACGCTTTTGACAAAAAAGGCTCACCTGACATCGCGAACACACAATCTAGTAAAGCACAAGAACCAATTAATTTTGATTTACGCTCTTCAGACTTGACGGAAACCCCAAAACAAGAACTTACAACATTTTTTAATCAGCATAGGGATGTTTTTGCTAATACCTTGAAAGAATTAGGTAATACCAATGTATTCACACACCGCATAGAAACTGGAGATTCCATGCCAGTTCGTTGTCAACCTTATCGCGCTGCACCACACATAAATAAAGAAATCGACAGACAAGTCGATGAACTATTAGCACACAATATCATTGAACCCAGTTCATCTAGTTATGCATCCCCAGTTGTTTTAGTCAAAAAGAAAAATGGCGACTATCGCTTTGCTGTTGATTATAGGAAACTTAATCAGGTGACACACCCAATGACATTCCCTCTCCCACGCTTAGAAGATGTCATAGATGCCGTAGGACAAACTAAACCATGTTTTTTTAGCACTTTAGATTTAAATTCAGCATTTTGGCTGATTGGAATGGATGAATCAACTAAACATAAGAGCTCTTTCATAACATCACGCGGTCTTTACCAATGGAACGTAATGCCGCATGGACTCAGAAATGCACCTGCCACCTACTGTGTTCTTCTAGGTCATGTTCTTAGAGGTATACCTTGGTCAGTATGTCTCGCATATATCGATGACATCATTATTTTTTCCAATTCTTTCCAAAAACACCTCCAACATCTTGAACTTGTTTTTGATCGTTTACGTCAAGCAAACTTGACACTCAAACCTTCCAAATGTGTTTTTGCAGCATCTGAAGTTGTTTATCTTGGTCATAAATTCTCTACCAAATGTATCAAAGTAGACGAATCTAAAATTGAAGCAGTTACTAAATTTCCTATTCCTAAAACACAGAAAGATGATAGGAGTTTTCTAGGCTTGTGCAATTATTACAGGAAATTTGTTCACGGTTATTCCACCATAGCTGCGCCTTTGAATAGGTTATTGCCAAAAGACAGTTCATTTCTTTGACAGATAAGTGTAAATTAGCATTTGATACACTTAAAACAGCTCTGACTTTAGCGCCTATTTTGGCTTTTCCTGATTTTAACAAACCATTTAGACTCACATGTGATGCTAGCGGCACCGCTCTAGATTATGTTTTGTCTCAGATAGGGACAGATGATAAAGAACATGTTATTGCTTATGGAGGTAGAGCTTTGTCGGACGCTGAAAAACGATGGTCAGTTACTGAACAAGAATGTTTGGCTGTTTTAGAAGGCATCAGAACATATCATGTTTACCTGTCACATCAGAAATTCACTGTCATTACAGATTACAAGGCACTAGTATGGCTTAAGACAGTTAAGCATACTTCAAATAGACTAATTCGTTGGTCACTTCGTTTACAAGAATACGACTTTGACATTGTATACACGCCAGGACGTAAAAACATGAATGCTGACGCACTTTCACGCCGTGCTTAGATACAAACACATAACACTCCCTCTGAAGAGGAGGAATCCCCAAACTACACAGACACATCTCATACCCAATCACAACCAGTCGTTTCTTCTATTCAGAATAAATTAACTGAAGTTACATCTTATTACAATAAGGAAGACACCCCAATCATATCCGCAGTACAAACTAATGATAACACACACAGTGATTCTTCGTCTGACTTACCAGATATCACACAATATCAGCGCGAGTGCCCTGATTTCAAGGATATGTATGTTTACTTAGAGCAAGGAATATTGCCAGATAATCCTCGTCGCGCAAAAGCAATTCCGTATGAAGCAAGTCAGTATGAACTTTTTAATGGTGTTTTACATCATTTCTTTCAGCCACGTACGAAACACAGAACTTCATCAGATCAGTTCATAAAACAAGTTGCATTACCAACAAATTTGAGACAGGATGTTCTTCTGTCTTATCATGATTCAAAAGCAGGAGGTTGTCATTTAGGTGTCCAAAGAACATATCAAGCTATCAAACAAAAGTACTTTTGGCCTAAAATGTATCAAAATGTGTATGACTACATGACGTCATGTTCTCAGTGTCAACTCATTAAACGAGATACAAATGCTCGAAAGGCTCCATTACACCCATTGCCTCCAGAAGATGTATTTTCTCGATGGCACATGGACATTTTATGCATGCCAAAAAGTAAGGAAGGTTATCAGTATATCTTATTGGTGACAGATAGTTTGTCACATTGGTCTGAAGCCTTTCCCTTACGTTCTCAAACGGCAATGGAAATTGCCAATGTTTATTACAACAGAATTATTCACACGTTATGGTGCACCTAGAACACTTGTTAGTGACCGAGGACGAAACTTTATGTCCCAGATTGTTCTTGCACTCTGTGAACTATTTCAAGTAACACGTCACCATACTAGTTCATACCACCCTCAAACTAATGCAGCCTGCGAACGCTTAAATAGTACAATTAATCAATCGCTTCGTGCCTACTGCAACCAGCATCAAGATGATTGGCCCTCACTTTTGTCCAGTGTCATGATGGCATTCCGAATGAGCCAAGCAACTAACTCAACTGGTTATTCACCTTATTAAATAGTCTTTGGGAAAGAAATGACCTTACCTTTAGATGTACCTCTCACACCTCGAGAGACTGCACAGCAACAAACAAAACAATATGTCGGTCAGTTAGTTCAGAGATTGAAAGTAGTTCAGGAAATAGCTAAAGCAAATACACGCGAAGCGCAACTCGCAACCAAACATAGGTTCGATCGGAAAACTAAAGAACCATCCTTTCCCGTTGGAGATTATGTCCATATACAAATCGCCCACATACCCGTAGGGTTGTCAAAAAAACTTTACCCTCGATGGGAAGGTCCGTATTACATCACTGAATTAGGTCCAAATAACACCTACAGATTACGCCGCTGTTCTGACAATAAAGAGATGAAATCTCTTGTACACGCCAACAGACTTAAACATTATAAAGATCCTAGGGATTATCGACCACCTTCACCTGTTTCAAAAAAAGCTGTCACTCAAACACCCCAACCATCACGTGATGAAACGAGCACTGAGCACTCACCAACTGACAATGGTACCGAATGGTACTCAGTTGACAAACTCTTGAAATCCAAATGGATTTCTGGAAAACAACATTACTTGGTACAATGGTCCGATGGATCCAAGCCATCATGGCAACCAACGGAAAATGTTTCTTCGGCATTAAAGGAAGCATTTCACAGAGCACACACACAATCGAACACACGCCGTAAACGATTAGGTCGAATATTTCGTCGTTGAATTCAACACGAATTTTGGGAAGACTATCCTTCATATATGAGAGAGATACTTTTTGTCCTTTATACAATTCCATCATTTCCTCGTGCCTACTTCTTTTCTTCTCATTCTTTTCTTCTCATGGATATCCAAACTCTCAACCCTTTACTTTTTTCTTTAAGGTATGAGTAGAATGTGGATTTCGGTCTTAGGACTGCTTCTCCTGACTCTGAATCCTGGGTCTGCAGTGGACGAGCAAAGATTGAACTATGGAGTTATCTTCCAGTCTTTCTCACCAGTATATTGTACAGCCGATAAGTGGATCCACACCTTTCAAATACCGCTTCCAGTCAACATTTCCGTCGACCAGATACCATATTGTCTTGACACTAAATAGTGTGGATTTATAAATCCACTACTCTTGCAAGTAAATGCCATACGTCGCTTAATAAACACGCAGTTTCGCACAACACTCTCCTTAATTAATGAGTTTATTCCAGAAGGTGTTTTTCAACCATCTAATATGTCACAAAGGGCGATTTTACCTTTTATTGGTGAAATAGGTAAAGGCCTATTCGGCCTAGCTACAAGTGGAGACGTTGCCACATTAGCGAATCACATAAATATGTTGACAAAACAGAATAATAAAATGTTAGGTGCTCTCGCTCGACATGGAGGTGATTTTTCCTCCTATATTTCACACGTCAATCAACGTTTTGATAACATGTTAATAGCTGTCGATCAATACTCCAAAACTCTTATGCTTTTAGAAAAAACAATGGTTGATACTGAAAACAATATGCATCATCAATCGCAGAAATCAACAGAAGTTCTTGCCGTTCAATTGCTGGAATCTCAACAAATTACACAAGAACTAGAGAAATTACAAATAGCAACCGCGGAATTAGCAGCAGGCAAATTACCAGCTATACTAATCCCACCTCGCGTTTTCATGGACTCACTTAATCATATTCAAACGATTATCTCTACTGATTATCCTAGTTTTTCCTTAACGTCGAATGATCCTAGTTATTATTATCAGTTTGGATCTTATATATCAACACGTAAAGACCACAACCTCTATATTGCGCTACAAGTTCCAATTTCATCCCGACGTCGACCATTTGCTTCGTATCGCATTCGGTTGTTTCCTGTTCCAATTACCACTACATCAACGAACGTTACACAACTTGTTGACTTACTTGATATAATACTCGTATCAGATGATCATCAATCTTACACAACACTATCGTCATCGACATTAAATCACTGCACAGGTAAAGATATTTTACACTGCAACATTCGTCCAGCGTTAAAATCCCTTTCTCAGCCCGATTGCGTCAATAGTTTATTTTTAGATGATAAGGATAATATACATCAAACCTGTAATTTTCGCTTTATAACCAATCACGTCGTACCACACATCCTTGATATTTTTTCCAATCAAATATTAGTCTATCTTATGGACGAAATTGTACTCGAATGTCATAATCAACGACGCGATATTAAAGGTTGTCGTTTTTGTATCATGAATATACCCTGCCATTGTACAATATTCACTCCGTCCTTAACTTATGACGGACACATTACCACTTGTTCTGACAACTCAACAGACGTTACCCGACTTCATCCAGTTAATCTTGCACTTCTACAGCAATCTTTTAACTCTACACATTTAAGAGCTATTCTGAGCAATATAAATTTTGACAGTCCCTCCTCCATTTCTTTACCTGAATTTAAATTATACGAACACCACATGTCACATATTTTTGCAACGGATAAGAAGATTGATTTAAGCCTAAAAAGAAGTAGCTGCACGCGCTAAGAATGATCAACGAATCTTTTCGTCTTTAGCAGAAACGATGTTAAGTGGTGAACTTCCAATCACTAATGACTCTTGGTTTGACTTACTACATATTATGGTTCTAATCAGTTTCGTCTTGTCTATTCTGCACGCTTTAGCAATTGTTTGGCTTATATGGCGTTTCCGAAATTTATCTTTCGCAATGTTACTTACACATACAACCGATGCCCAAGCTACAGTTCGCTTCCAGTACACTATTGCATCCACAACTCCTGTTACTGATTGGTTTACTACTGTTTCTGACGTCCTTACTTGGGACCATCTCGTCTTTTCAGTCTCATTCCTGACCTTCATAATTGCTCTTGCCCACGTTTATAAATGGCTTTCACAGTCCAATGCATGTACCAAACTCCGTCTTGAAATTACTACTGCACTTCAATGCGTTATGGTTGATATTTTTCAGTTAAGCTCTGTCCTTCATATTGGCACACCACTGGTCCATCAATGATCGAAAACCTGCATGTTACTGATTATCTCCGACCACGATTACATGTCCGCTGGTCTGATTTTATAATAACCTAAGTCAATAGTCACTCTAACCTACTATACCAACTTCATTCTCTATTTCCCTTGTATCTGCATACAAGCTTCGTTCAATTCTCAATCGCTCGTTTTCTGCTCACATCGTTTAGACACACTATAATATTACCTTCTTTCAATGCTCGGCCAATGGTTCTTCAGACTCCACTCTTTATAAACATCATTCCTTGCCACCATACACCAGTTTATCTTAAATACCAGCATACATTTATACACACATTCTCGGTGTTACCTTCATAATATTTTTTTTTTTATCTTTTTCACTTGGAGGTAATATTTTCATTAATAGGGAACAGGTGATGCGAAATGTCATATGGTGCCAAGTGTGGTATGGTAATGGCGTTTAATGAATACACTACTTTATAAAGAACCTCACCAGGCCGTACGTTACATTGTTGTGTCTTTATCAATATTAGCACTACAGTATCGGACACGTACCCAAAGGGGATCGTGCAGTGTGACCATTTCCAAATTAACATTGTCATGCAATTAGCGCTGTAACGTTGGACATATATCCGGGGGGATCGTGTGGCGGGAGACAATTACTGGTTACAAAACAAGATTTTTATAAATCAAAATCAGCTAAGGATCCGGGTTGAGAATGGAAGGGTCAATCACGTTACTTTTCGGTACGAACAAATCTATTGTTATACGGTCCCCCGTACTAGAAAAGGTGGTTGCCCTTTCACCAGTATTGCAGCGACTACTACGTTATCGCGAGACGACATTACGTATGTTTACAGCTAATAGCTTGACAAATAGATTATATTATGACTTTGATATTTCTATAGCTAGGCATTTATTTTTTTCAATTGATAAAGGCACGACATTGTACGACAACCCTAACTCCTTATTTCACATCGTACGGATTGCAGATTACCTTCATTTCACTGAAGAAACACTTGCTCGTCTATTATTAGGTCGTATACCCTCTTGTGACAATTCCTCAAATGCTCGGTTTCTTTCATCAACTACACAGTAAAAGTTACCCTGTTCTAGCCGAACTGTATATTTGTAACGCCAAGTTACATCTTAAAATGATAGAAGACCCAAACATTCCTTTTCATAGGTTTAAAAAAATATGCCGAGATGCTCATAATCTCGATGAATTTTTGGCGAAGCGAGCAAGACCCGGTTGTACTTATCCTAAGTGCACTCAGCACCGCCAAGAGCGCGATCAGCCCACTGCTTATCGCCCTCAACTTCGCTTCCCAGGTCAAATCCAAATGTTTCCTCAACGGACGGCATTGCCGGACTACTTGGCACTATTAGAGTCTAAAGCTACCTCCACACAGGACACTAGTCAACAATAAAATGTTGATGTTCCTGGTGGGTAATATATTTCTTTACATGCATATGTTTCTAATTATGACATGTCTATGACGGAAACCGTCTAGACTTTCTCTCCAGTCATGACGACAATCGTCTGACGGGACTAGTCATAGGGTAGGTAATGTAGACATTTTTTTCCTTCTCTCTGATAGTAATCTTTCTTTTGGGATTGCATCTCACTTCTACTTCTCTTTTTCCGATATCGTGCCGACAATTTTTCTTCATGATAATTTTTCCTCTTGTAATTTTGACATTTATTGCATATTATCAAATGTAATTTCTTTGTAATTTACACTCTTGTAATTTTGATATTTATTGAATATTGTCACATATAATTTCGTTGTAATTTTCACTATTATACATTTGAAATTTATTAACTATTTTCAAGAGTGTTTTCGTGTACTTCTCACTGTTTGTAATTGAATTTCATTGAATGTGTCAAATGTGTTTTCGTAAGATTGCCTTGAATAAACTTCTTCTTTACCATAATGATGTCATATTACGTATTATCCTGTCACATTGCATATTTTATTGTTTTCCTAATATATTGTTTTTCTTCATTCCTCATCGAGGTACTACACGGTAAATTGTTGTCTTTTCCTATTTCTTAACTTTTGTCAATGCATTGGATTTTGGTCTTTTTAAAATTGTTACTTCTCTGTGTCATTGTAATCTCTTTTTCAATTTATATTGGCTCCTTATTACACATTTTATGGTACATTTTTCTATGTATCTTTTATCATGTCTATTCTGGTGCATTGTCAATGTACCTTACAGTTTATTAATTATTATACATTTTATTGTATTTTTTGAATTTCACAATATATACTGCAATGAACATTGTTCTCATTGCCTTTTTGCAATTTATCAACTTACGAATGCATTGGAATTTTTTTAATCTACCTAAGCATTGTAGTTTTTGATTTTTAATATTTTTTTCTTTTTTCTTCCTCGTGTTCTTATCATTTTTTTTTACTAGCCTCGAGGAAGCGGCTAAATTAACCAGGAGGTATTATCAAGATATCAATTTTAAAAGAAAGAAACGATAACAGTAACTTGTGTAGAATATATTGAAATTTATATGTTACTGAAAGGCAAAACCTGCAAATTTAAGAGAGTGCTATGATATTGATTTGGATTGTAAGAGAAGCATGGCCCAATCAAAAATTCATATCCTGAATATAATAGGACATTGAAATGAGTTCAGATTAAACATTATTCCTGTTTCAAGAGCTTCACTTGGTAATGGAAGAAAGACCTGCTTTAATTAATTAATAAGCCGGTTCAATAGTTCACCATCGGATAGAAGTAATGAACAACGTTACTGTCGCACAATTCAATCAATAAACCTTTATTAATTGCGTTCTGATGCTGGGAACAAAGTAATTGATAATCAATTAAATTAGTTTGAGTATTAAAAGTTCGGAATGTGAATTACCACTTACAATTAGGGAGGTTATAGACAATGTATGATTCAAAGGTCGTTCACTTAGGAAAAATACTGACCACGCATACACACTCACACTTTCTCTCTAAAACTTGATATAAGGTTAAAGCTGTCCTTGACTATCACGCAAGAAACACGCGTGACTTTTTAGATTCATTAGACAGACCTCTCTGACCTTGAATGAAACACTTATGATCAAGTAGCTTCCAGAATATAAAAAAGGCTTTGTGCTGCTTTGGTCTCAGTACTATTCCAAGCTCAGAAGAGTGTCGTGTCTATTTGTTACAGGTAAGAAAATTATGCTTTATACTCGCTCTTAAAAGTTAAAGATTGTATAGTAAGTTGTAATATCCTTCTGAATTATTTTTATTTCCTCAATATAATGTAATAGTGAGTTTTCTTTTCTACTATGAAATATGTTACTGATTTAATATTTTACTGAATTGATGTTCATTATATTTATAATATCATATTATTGAGTTTCCTTCTTCCACAATCATAATGTAATGAATTATTTTACAGCCTCGATGTTCATTAGTATTTGTTTGAAATAATTACTAGCTTCATGTTATAATCTAATTGAGAATAAATATATATTCTTTAAATAATAGGTATAACACTCACAGATCTTTTTCAGGTCGTTACCTTACATTAAATAAAATAAAATACATTTATTACAGTTATTGAATTTTAGGCTCTTTGAATATTTAAATCACTTTTATTCAAAAATTCAGAAAAATGAATGGACAAATGAAATAGTAGATTGTGGAAGAACTATTTAATAAGTATTGTAATATGTATTGTATGTAGTTTCAACATAAATAAATTTACATGTTGTATCTTTAGAATATATATATATATATATATATATATATATATATATATATATATATATATATATATATATATATATATATATATATATATATATATATATATATATATATATATATATATCAATAGAGTGCGATTCCAAGCTCAGAAGTGTGTCGTGTCTATTTCTTTCAGATTCTTGGTACCTTCTCGTAGCCAAAGCTTACCCCTCAAAAAGATGTAACCGTATCTACACCATCATAAGTGACACCTTATTCTTAAGAATGCTGAACTTTCTTCCTTCTCGTAACTAGTCACGAGAAGAAGGTTATGATAGAAAACATCTAAATAACAAAACAGTTTTCTTATCATAATATAGAGAACACCTCACATTGTTGTATATATATATATATATATATATATATATATATATATATATATATATATATATATATATATATATATATATATATATGTATATATGTACATATGTATATATGTACATATGTATATATGTATATATGTATATATGTATATATGTATATATATGTATATATATGTATATATATAATTTTATTGTTTGTTTGTTAGTATTAAAATTTAACAGCTAATACATGATTATGATCTGACTGATTGTTTTAAAATAGTTTTTGTTTCACTGATATAAAGAATAATAGAAACATTCTATCCAGTTGCTGACCTTGCTCCAAAACCAGTGACAATTTTGGTAAGCAACTGTGGTAAATATTTTTATTTTATTTTTTACAAAGAATCATTATGTTGAGTCAAGCTCATACCTAGACTATGTGATATTAGCATATGTCAATTGCTAACAAACTTTTTTTATCCAGAAGAATGAACTTTTGACCCTCATCCGGAATCTATTTTACGTCTTAATTAGTCGTATAACTCATGTCAGGTTTGTCAGTTGTGCTTTAACATCTTACACTTTAAATTTGTTTATGTTGTGACCAGTTTGGGTTGAGTTTTATTGTCTTCAAATTATTGATTTCAAGTGATTATTTTCTCTGGAAAAATAAAAAGTGCTCTGACAATATTCTTGTATTAAGACGTTCATTGGAATTTATACTGAATTCAAAAATTGAATAATATTTTCTGTGATTCAATAAGAGAGTGTTGACACATTTGCACTTCATAAGATATTACTGAAGTAATCGCCTTCAATTTCGGATTTCATCGGGACTCGAACTCAGTTTCATGCAAGACTTTTTATTATTAGGACTGTTTTAAATTCTTTATTAGTTTTGGATTTAATTCGCAAAACCGTAAGTTCTTTTATCTTATTTTCTACTTTGTATTCTAGAGAAATAAATTTGTTAATTTTATAAAGCTTGTCGTCTTCACCCTTTTATGTTACTTATTTTAAGAGCATAGACTAGTGACAACATTTGGTCGACCATTATAAGGACTATCCAGTTACTCCAGAGAAACATGTGGTAGAAGGAAGTGTTTTATCAGAGATGCGAAAGAACTGGGAAACGATCACAATAGTACTCACAATCTGTATCATAACTATAGTGTACATTACAAACAATACAAAACTAAACTAAACTATGTAGTAGGTTACAGAAGCGTAAAGTTTTACCTTCAGATTCTTATGAAAATCCAAAAGAAACACAATTGTTTTATTTGATGATTAGTCTTGTTGACATCTTATCAAGTCAATTCAAATGAAAGGACATACAGCAATACAAGCAAAGAGGCAAACAATATTTCGATACCATCATCAGAATTATTCATTGCTGAGAATTAAATCAGAACTGTGCATCCAGGAAGAGAAACAGACCCAATATTTTAATGGACTTGTAATCACGGTAACCTATCTCGTCTTAAGACCGAGTCCGATATTACGATATATTAGCAATAGGAAATTGCAAACAAAATGGCTGGTTAATGGATTGTCTGGGATGATTCCGACTTACTGAATATGTTTCATGACACCAACAGAACTCAAAGAACATACGTCTTGCCTTAGTGTAGTTGGTACCGTGCATTCTGCGTCTTTCAAATAATATTGACATTTTGTTATATAATGCATAAATGGATTCAAAGGTCGTGAAAGAATAACGAACTGTCACGTTTGGTTGTGCTAAAATATTTGCTTATAGTACAACATGTACTAAATAGGACTCATGTAGAGTTTGTCCCATTTGTATTGCATATTGGTGGGTTGCTGAGAGATGAACTGTTATTATAAATTAAGTCTCCACAATGAATTTTGTTATATATACTATTTTTAAAATAAAATCATGTATCCTCCTAGTTATTTCATTTTACAGATCCTTTAGGAAATGCTCAAAAGTATTTTTGATATCATAAATGATCTGTTAAAAAACTTTGCTTAAGTGCATAATTGTTACAAAGACTTAACCGTATATTTATTTTAACAAAGTGGTTGCTTAAAAATCCTG
The DNA here is from genome assembly GCA_016746295.1 of Potamilus streckersoni. Classification (NCBI taxonomy): domain Eukaryota; kingdom Metazoa; phylum Mollusca; class Bivalvia; order Unionida; family Unionidae; genus Potamilus; species Potamilus streckersoni. The sequence goes on along the minus strand of JAEAOA010000551.1, from coordinate 384,209 downwards.
GGGTTAAAGCACATCGATTACCACTGATTTTCAGCAGATATCGTAGTCATTTATCTTGAAGACTTAATTTCATACAGAGCTTCTTATTATTACTACTGACCCATTTTCTCATCTCAGAATAATTCAGTTTTGGGTAAACACTTCAATGATCACCACTTGATGCTCTTCAGCCATTCCGGAATAGAGTGACCAACATTAGTGTGCAGGAGCTCTACCCCCCCCCTACACACTTTTAGAGCAAAAATACATTTTGCTTGCTAGAAGAGGAATTTGTTAAGAGTCTTATAATACATAGAGGTTGCTTTCACCAAAAAAATATACAGCAAGACTATCCAATGTGTAACTTTGTTATTCACTGGAGATAAAATAAAAAATTTCATTTTCAACTGGACAGCGTCGCGCATGAAAAATTACTTTCAATAAATAGGCAAGAAAAGAAACTTTCCAAAATGTAAATGCTTCTCTAAGTCAGAGCATATAGTGTATCACCTGCGTTATCGATACAGACGATGGAGGTGTTTGAATTTGTGCAGAGATCCTCTTGACATAGATATCGCAGGTACTTTCTATTGACATCAGACGTGTTCGTCTGGAAAGAAATGCTTTTGTCTGAACTGCAGTTTGCATACTCGAATTGATTGTCTCACATCCTTTTGTTACACTTATGTTGAAACCTATCACATCCTGTCAACATTTGTAGGATATAACATTACAAGGACAGGCTATACAAGTACAAAGACGTTTTTAGTGACTGCGAAAAGAATAACCCTGCTGATTGATGTTCAATGAAGATTGGCAAGTCATTTATTTTATTCACACATTGGGTCCTAATTCACACAGAGAATTGTAGAAGTCTTTTATTTTCGGAAATTTAGGACGGAAAGTCGTTATGGAAGTAGACAAAAATAGTGTGATGAACATCGTTAACACTACATTAGTCATGGATGACCATCAAAGTTTGGACAAAGTTAATGAAAAGTATGCCCTTTTCTTGATACCGGTAACTGTTATTTTCGGTCTCTTTACAGTTTTAGGTGTCATAGGGAACATTTTAGTTCTTGTGGTGTTTTTTACCAGTTCCCATTACAAGAGAAATAATTTTAAAGTGTTCGTCATTTGTATCGGACTAATCGATCTGATGACGAGTGTATCACTCATTCCTGCAGAGATTGTAAAACACAGAAATTATTTCTCGTTTGAAAACGTCCATGCCTGCAAAGTCAAATGTTTTTTCAACATCTTCGCATCGACTTCAGCTGCTTTAGCTCTGTTAATCGTCTGCATCGACCGATTCAGGAAGGTCTGTCAGCCACTGAAGAAACAAATTTCTCCATCTCTCGCCATCAAGTTATGCATCGTATCTGTAGCTTTGGCGGTGTTTCTGTCTTTACCTGGTGGTGTCATGTGTGGAATTGAAGCGAATAACATGAACAGCTATGATGGCAGGACCAATGGTACTGTAGTGTATTTTTGTTCTGTGGACCCATCTTACAAAGGTACAACTTTGCGGATTATGTATAAGTATATGTTCCTGGTGTTAATAGTAGCAGTTTCATTTGCTATGATACTCATGTACGCCTTTGTCGGTAGAGGAGTTTGCGCATACTGGAAAGCAAGACCAGCTCTACATTCCGTCAGGTCCGTGACAAGCGAATCTGAAAGTGAGGCTCTGAAAAGTATGGCAGATCACAACGCCGTCTCAAGAACAGGTAGCGCCGCATCGAAGGGCACCCAGAACACCGATGTCGATTCCATCAGCCTAAACGGTAGTAATCGCCAGAAGTTACGTTTAGCTAAAACAACTCGCAAATCCAATGATTCTAGTTCCCTAAAGGAGAAGATAACTAGCTGGGGGAAAGGACAGAACCTGCTCCGTAACATCAGCCGCCAATCATCTTTTGGAAACCGGAAGTTTCCTTACAAAACAATGATTTGGTTTCTCTTGACACTGATTTTCATCATAACATACATTATATACGTGATACTCTCGATGTATTTTGTGCCGGATAATATTGTTAAGATGTCTCCAGGGAAATTTGTATTCTATTCGTGTATTTTTAGACTTTATTTCATCAACAATATCATAAATCCATTCGTGTATGCTGCTTTGGATTCCCGTTTTAGACGTGCTTGTTTAAACTTGTTCCGCATCAGAAAATCAAATGTAATATGATTGTTGCTAAAATCGTACGATATAGATGTCAAACAATCTGAATGTAATACATCTTCAACTAATCAAAATCTGATTACATTTTCAATTGCAATTGCAGGCGCATTTGGTTGATATTTTATTTTTTCTTGTGGATAATTACCTGTGTTTTTATTCATCTAGTTACATTTTACAATACGGACATGCTGAAGCTTTTAAACAGTTTTTAAATGTATCGGTACTGTTTGAAAATGAAGATTTAAATAGAATAGCATTTACATTTTCCAATTTATCTTGCACAAATATACCGCTTGATTTTTTGTCTTATTACGGTAGTTTGAAAATGCACGTGCGGTGATTAATACTCATATATATCTCCTATTGTATTATTACCAAACATGTCTCTTATTGTATTATCACCAAATAATTTTCGTATTGTATTATCACCAAACATCTATCGTATTGTATTATCACTAGATAAATATAGTGTTATATTATAATTAAACATATTATTTTATCGGGTCTATCAGAAATATTCGTATTATGAATCGCCAGGCAAAGGAACTTTTATAATGGTTATTATCTGTCTGATTAATTTCCTATCAGACATATGATCGGGTCTATCAGAAATTCGTATTATAAATCTTCAGGAAAGGGAAGTTTTAAGATGGTTCGCATTTGTAAATGGTTTCTATTATATACCAGATTAATGTTCTCCAACACAATAAAATAAATTAGCAAAATATTTGCTGACTACTTGGTTGATTTTTCAAAGCGTATTTTTTACATCAATTACATACATTCATATAAGTAGATTAAGCTGTATTTAGTTCGGTATAATATACACACATTTTTTCTATATTGTAGTATATTTTTAGAGAAAACAAATAGAAAACCATAATGGAGAGAATGCGCAACATTTGTCTCTGGAAGTAGTCAGTGTATTTACTATGCGTTTATAATAGAATGATGGTCGGTTTCAGTGAAAAATGAGGCAAATACTGAATATAATAAGAAGGCAATCTTGTACAATGTTTCCACGGTAGGTGGATGGGGAATGCCCATAATGAAAGACATAAACGTACCACCATGAAAAATTTTCTAATGTTATATTGATGCATCAATATCGGTAGAAAGTGTTCTGAATTTTACCTGAAATGGCAAATAAAGTTATCATTATTGTGAACCACGATAGAGTAAAAGTGTCCGGATCTTGAGCTAAAAATTCCTATTCAAAATGTTTTGGACTCTTGCCCTTTCCCTCCATCCCGGGTGTGTGCACATAACTTATCCAAAAGTCTATGGAGTCTTCCTCCTTCTCTCCTGGTAGTGTATACATTGCCTGATAGTCTTTCCTAAAATGATATTTATGATTCCTTTATATGTATTCACCTAATGATGATGTTTTTTTTTTATTGCACGTGGCATGTATCTGAAATGAATGTAATATGTATTGATAAATGTGTTATGTAGATAAAGTGACACTAAAGTTTAAACTTAAACTGGTTTAAAAAAAGGACAACATAGTAACATAAAAAGACAGTAAACATCACTCCAAATTCTGTTCAGGAATTGTGAGAGATATTTAAACCTGGTAATTTTATGATGAGGTAATCTTACAAAACTCAATAATTAATGTTTAGTAGTTCTGATGATCTCATACAGTATATTCAATATTTTATAAAAAGATTTAAATCTTTAATAATGTAACGCCAGTATAAGAAAGCCAAAAAGCATTTTTGTTATAAAAAAATGTATAATGGTAAAAAATATACTAAGTAGAGTATAATTTGCACAATTGTGTGAATAGATTTAGAATAGAAATAAGATCATTTTTTAAATAACTTAAAAACATTTAAATTGCTTTAAATTTCACCATAATTAGATGAATCGTTTTTACAAATCAATAGACGCTTCTGAAGTGTTGTACTCGAATAAATTAGAATGAGTAAATTTCTAATATCCTTACAAAATTATATGAATTTTAATCTTTAAATTCAAAATATATTTCTCTCTTCTGATGACTATTAAAATGTGAGTATTTGTGTCAGATAGTTGTATTCAAAACACTGTTTATTTATTATTTAGTTACTCTTGAAATATTTTCAAAGCATCTCCAAATTATTTTCTTCATTGGTGACGTCATCACAATGAAGAGTAATTATTTTAGTTACATGTTTTAACAAAATTCAAATGATAAGCCTTAAAACAATTTGCCACATTTTTACGTAATTAAAAAAAAATGTTAGACTTGTGTGTGTTTTTTTTTAAAAAAACTATAATATTCATTGTATCAAACTATAATTGCTTTCCATTAATATAAATTTCAGGATTTATCTATTTCAGTATACTAAAATCCCAACCGAAAAAGGATATATATACCTCGTTTTATATTTTATACGACGTTTTTCATTGAAATAGCTACCAAATTATATTAGAAATCTTGTATACATATATTATTCTAATTTGATTTCACTATTTCCTAAATGCATATACTGTACTAAAGCAGTTGTATGAAGACATTGATGTGCAACTGTTTATATCTCGCTTACTTTGTATTTGTACAAGTCAATAAAAATGTGCAGAAAACTTCATATTGCTTCGGTGTTTTCCTGCACGATATAGTTGATTGTCAAACAATATCTTTCTTTTTTTAACAAAACAATTCACAGAATTCTTTTCCTCTTATACCTATATTTTGTAAACCGCTACTGTAAATGATAAATTATTTTTGTGTGGGGGATTCCTTTTATACCAATAGAATATCACACATGTATTCAGATGCACCTGCTTGCATTTAGGTTGTAGCTTGATTCTTCAAAAACTCATCTTGAGATGTCTTTTTTATTTTCATTTTCATATGGAACCTTTCTTGTAACTTATACTGTCAGGAAGATGATATCTTGAATGACTTTTGCGATGGGATCCATTCCGTTCATAAAGTTTGTATTGTATACACATACGCGTAACCTTTCTTCTTTTTTCATGACAAACAACTAGGCACATACAGAATATGTTCATTTAAAACTTAAAAAATAAGTGCATGGACGGTGGTACATGGACATGTATGAGATGCAAACTTTCCAATATTCCTCAGTTTTAAAGAAATGGATAACTGCGTTTACAATTCCCATTACTCATCTGTCAGTTTCATGTTATTTTCTTTTGAATCATGCGATCACGAGACAGAATGAATCAAGGTTCTTGAAACACGAAGTTCGCAATGTTGAGATAGCCAATAAGAAAATTACTTTTATTACACTTTTTCTCTTCTATTACGCGTTGAAGAGTGATTCACATTTTCGATGTTCGAATACGCGATCTCGAGTCTCGAATACATGATGCGGAGAGAGATCATGTGATTAAAATCAACTTTCTGATTTGCTGTTACGAGAATGTGCATTGGCGTTGTCTCTAAAACGTGATCATGTTATTTAAAGAACTTTTCTGAACGATTCTGTTGTGATCGCGTATTCAAGCTAAGAATACTTGAATTAAAGCTTCGAGAAAGCGAAATGTTTTCACGTTAATGGCCCTGTTAGCCTATTATGTAGTTCCATTAAGTGAAGTGATGGTCTCGATTACATAAAATGAAGATCTGATTGCCCGTAATTGATAGCTCGATTGTGTGAGCTGATCGTGTGACTTAAAAGTTTCTTTTGATCTTCTCTGTCCTATTTGCTTAATTAAGCCTTGAGATCGCGAAACATTTGCACATTATGACCCTGATAGCTTGCCATATACGTCGAAATATATGCCTAATAGAGAAGTAATACATGGTGAACTTAAAAGAAAACAAGAGATAGATGGAGAGCACGATATCCAGAGTAAAAATCTCTCTTGTCAAAATTTTGAGAGGGAAATCCGTTGTATATATTGCAACCAAGTGATAACACTTGGAGCAGAGGTCCAGAAGTAAGTCCCAATTGTTAAATTGACGATTGTCTCTTCCTCCAGGTCGATTTTTTTCCAGATATTACATGTTATAGAAGAGAATACACAATTCCATCTAAATATTTATCCCCAATCCTTAGCGGAGTATTTTGTAATACCCCCAAATGTCCGTTAGTCTGTCCGTTAATCGCCTCCTATACCAATGAGTGGAAATTCACGAAACGTCATAGTTTTATTGCCTTTGGGAAACTATCTGCAGGAGAAGAGGGGATTTGTTCCCAGCTTCAGCTCTAGTTCCGTTGGTCCCCAAGTAGAGTGACTGTCAAATATATAAAGATTTCAATGAAAGTAACATTTTCACATAATTTCTACCACTTTGGTGGACTACCTAGTGCTTAGAGCGGGCGGAGGTCGTGGGTTCAATACAAAGCCTTATGAATATGGTAATAACTGCTGCCTCGCTTGGGGCTTGTCAGTAAGAGGTTAGTGTTAGGACTAGTCGGTCTGGTGTCAGGATAAGGTGACTGGGTACTACGTGTCTGCACTATAAACTGCAACAGAGCAGACGTAGTAGCGATATGACTGTTTTTTTTTTTAAAGCTACGTTATAAGATCAAATCCAAATCACACACACACACACACACACACACACACACACACACACACATCCTTCTAACCACATTTTATGTTTACAGTAGCAACGGATGTCCTCTGGGTCACTAACGATGTTTGGGATAAGTAAGAGTGTGCTAGTAGAGAACTGCAGAAAATCTAAAGATTTTTTTGCGATGGCAAACAATTGCAGTGCTTTAGGTTTAATTATTGATGTATAATAGAAGAAAGTGTACATTCAGCCATTGAAAACTAATACTGTATGTCAATGCATAATTAAAAAATGATAGTGACTGATATAGATCATTTTACGAAATGTAATAGGCATACAAGTCACACAGAGTAAAAATTATCATTGGATCGTGACAATTACAGTAAGTCGTCCTTCTAATCAGTTCATCAGATGTGATGTGCAATTGCCAATTGTAATTTACTATAAACAATTTAAACAATGGGGGCAGTAAAGTGTTATCTTGACTGCAAGGTCAAAGTGTTGTCTTGACTGCAAGGTCAAAATGTTGTCTTGACTCCAAGGTCAAAGTGTTGTCTTGACTCAAAGGTCAGGGGTTTTAGCAAGCATGTTGAAATTGCCTTAACTTCAGGTTGATTTATCTATGAGTTATGTACGAAGAAAAACAAAATCAACGGGATTAGAAAATAAAAGCAAATGAAAACAAATACTGCCTAGATCCTTAAGGCAAAGTTAAGATGATCTTTGACCTAGCCTTGATGTCAAAGCGGTTGAGCGGCTGTATCTCAGAATGAACTGCCTCAAGTTTGAAGAACATTCTTCAAGAGGTTTACGAAATACAAGAAAACAAAGCATCACTAATCAATCTTTAGCACAAAATTTTATATTTTTGTAATCTCAGCCATCCCTCTCTTCTTTTACAGCTTACATTGATTCTCGTTTAATTTAAATAACCGATTTTACTTAACAAAACAAAGAAGATCTTGTTTTTTAATGATTGAAAGTCAATATATTAAAATAAAACAACGTGCTCTGAATTCATTTAGTTTCGCTAATGTAAATTTTCGTGAGTTTTAGTAACAATTTAATATTTGTCGATTCTTACATTCGTGGTCTGGAGAAGGAATCTTATTGTTTCCTTAGGAAGATCATTTAACAATTGCTAATATGTAATTTATGTTTTAATTTGAATTGCAGAATGCCATTCAGCTGAAGAAATTTAATGAAATAATAAAAAAAAAATAATTTAGAAAGGAAAATGTTGACCTCGAAATTTGTGTTTAATGCCTTCTGAATTGGTGGCATTATCTGATCCATTCGATTAATGCGTTCTGAATTGGTGGCATTATCTGATCCATTCGTTTAATGCGTTCTGAATTGGTGGTATTATCTGATCCATTCGTTTAATGCGTTCTGAATTGGTTGCATTATCTGATCCATTCGATTAATGCGTTCTGAATTGGGGGCATTATCTGATCCATTCGTTTAATGCGTTCTGAATTGGTGGCATTATCTGATCCATTCGATTAATGCCTTCTGAATTAGTTGCATTATCTGATCCATTCGATTAATGCGTTCTGAATTGGGGGCATTATCTGATCCATTCGTTTAATGCTTCTGAATTGGTTGTATTATCTGATACATTCGATTAATGCGTTATGAATTGGTGGCATTATCTGATCCATTCGTTTAATGCGTTCTGAATTGGTTGTATTATCTGATCCATTCGATTAATGCGTTCTGAATTTGTTGCATTATCGGATCCATTCGTTTAATGCTTCTGAATTGGTTGTATTATCTGATACATTCGATTAATGCGTTATGAATTGGTGGCGTTATCTGATCCATTCGTTTAATGCGTTCTGAATTGGTTGCATTATTTGATCAATTCGTTTAATGCCTTCTGAATTGGTGGCATTATCTGATCCATTCGATTAATGCGTTCTGAATTGGTGGCATTATCTGATCCATTCGTTTAATGCGTTCTGAATTGGTTGCATTATCTGATCCATTCGATTAATGCGTTCTGAATTGGGGACATTATCTGATCCATTCGTTTAATGCGTTCTGAATTTATTGCATTATCTGATCCATTCGATTAATGCGTTATGAATTGGTGGCATTATCTGATCCATTCGTTTAATGCATTCTGAATTGGTTGTATTATCTGATCCATTCGTTTAATGCCTTCTGAATTGGTGGCATTATCTGATCCATTCGTTTAATGCATTCTGAATTGGTTGTATTATCTGATCCATTCGTTTAATGCGTTCTGAATTGGTTGCATTATCTGATCCATTCGATTAATGCGTTATGAATTGGTGGCATTATCTGATCCATTCGTTTAATGCTTTCTGAATTGGTTGCATTATCTGATCCATTCGTTTAATGCCTTCTGAATTGGTGGCATTATCTGATCCATTCGTTTAATGCGTTCTGAATTGGTTGCATTATTTGATCAATTCGTTTAATGCCTTCTGAATTGGTGGCATTATCTGATCCATTCGATTAATGCGTTCTGAATTGGTGGCATTATCTGATCCATTCGTTTAATGCGTTCTGAATTGGTTGCATTATCTGATCCATTCGTTTAATGCGTTCTGAATTGGGGGCATTATCTGATCCATTCGTTTAATGCCTTCTGAATTGGTGGCATTATCTGATCCATTCGTTTAATGCCTTCTGAATTGGTGGCATTATCTGATCCATTCGATTAATGCGTTCTGAATTGGGGGCATTATCTGATCCATTCATTTAATGCCTTCTGAAATAGTTGCATTATTTGATCCATTCGATCAGTGCAACACTATGCATGACATGAAGGAATTTCTTGATACAATAAAAGTCTTTTGCGTTTAAAAAATTACTGAAAGAAGTAAATTCTAAGAAATAACATATGTTATTACCTTGTATAGTTGGATATAATGTACATACCGTCACTCAAACTCAATACCTTTCATTTAAAACTTCATTGACATACACCATTTACATTCCCCGTTGATCGTGAAGCTTTGAATATTAAACTCACCATCTCTTTGTTTTGCTTCTAACTGTTTGATTTCATTATCGCTAGTCAATAAGAAACCTTTTATCAACTGTTGTTAATGCTACGTGTAACCTTTTCTACGCCGTAAAATAGCCTAACAATGCCAATGCGCCGTAAAATTATTACCAATCCAGACTCAGTCATGATCTATTCAAAGATAGTGAGATCACTTACCCGGTGGGCGATGACCATATCGCCTTTCTCTACCTGCAATGGAGACTGTAGGGTCACGAAATTGCTAGAACAATTCCTTATCGGGTGACGCAGTTGTGGTACAGGGATCCCACCAATTCAATAGAAAATAATTTTTAAAAATATCTTGTTCATGAATGAGTGCGTTAATTATTATTATTATTATTATTATTATTATTATTATTATTATTATTATTATTATTATTATTATTATTATTATTATTATTATTATTATTATTATTATTATTATGTATGCATGCACGCACGTACGTACGTATGTATGTATGTATGTATGTATGTATGTATGTATGTATGTATGTATGTATGTATGTATGTATGTATGTATGTATGTATGTATGTATGTCATTGTATGTATGTCATTGTATGTCATGTCCTTGTAAATATCGTGTCTGTACCATTTTCTTTGCTGTATTCATCTCCAATATATGTGAGAAAGCTTGCCAGTAGCTTCTCGTGGGTTGGTGATTCTTTCCGGTGATTTCCCGGTCTCTTGTCTGTACTATTTTTCTTTGCTGTATTTATCTCCAATATATATGAGAAAGCTTGCCAGTAGCTTCTCGTGGGTCGGTGGTTCTTTCCGGTTTCTTCCTCCACCATTAATACTGGCCGCCATTAATAGCCTATCGTGTGCTGAAAAATGGCGTTAAGCCCAACAACAACAACCAAGATGAGGAAATAAAGATTGGAAACATTGTTTATTCATTTATTTCTACTTTTTTACATATGCCTTGGTATTCGTGATTTGTTGCTATATTTATTCATTTACTGATTTATTCTTGACTGCATTTTCTTTATCAAATAAATAAATGAATTGTGTGCTGCAAAATTTAAACAGTATTGGATTCATGAACAAAACTAAATATTATGTGTTTTGTTCCGAGTGGGCGGATAGAACGAATTTGATACGGCGCGGGAATGTATGGGCAATCAAGTCAAGACGTATGTCGCTACGCATATCAAAACGGTTTCATTGACCCAACCCGGAACAAGACACTTATTTGGTTTTGCCTTTATAAAATGTCCCCTTTTTGTTCGCACATTCTATTATATTTTTTAATGTAAACTGTAATAAAAATAAATTAGCATTTGGCGTTTTTAAAAGATATAGTACAGCTATAGTGTATTTAACTGGGCCAGACCAAATATATACGGAACTGTTACATCATTTTTTTCTATCTGCATTGCAGATATGGATTTACTCTTAAGTTTTAAATATTAAAAATGTTGTATGAATGGGTTTACTCTTCTGTTATATGCAGATGGATTCTTTTTTCTAACTTCAGGTCACAAGTTTATGACCACTGTATGACCCTTTTTATGTCATTCTACTTACTGAATAGACAGTCCACTTCCAAGTAATTTTAATAGACAAATTGTAGGTGCTAGAATGGTTTACTCATACGAAATACAAAGAACATTCAACGGTGAGGGAAAAGCCAAGCAAGGGCAAAAAAAAAAAAAAAAGAAAACGGTAGACGACGTTAATTTTGAAGGACATTCATTAACTATGCTGGATTCAAAATTCAATAAAACAAGGGAAAAATCATTGCACAGCAAGAATATAAGTGTAGACACAAATCCATTTTTGAATAGGAAAGATAGTCCTCTTATTAAAAAAAAAAAAGAATACAAATTGAAGTAAATATTGCTGAATATATTTCACTAACAATACATCATACAGTGTTCGCCAAACAATAAGCCGAGTTTCCTTTGACCTTTGCCTCTCCATTGTTTTGATATTTGGTCATTTATTTTGGAGTGTATGGTCAGAGCCCATTGCCTATGGAAGAGTTGGAATTCGCCGCAACCATTCGGTCTCCACATAGGCTAGTCGCTTACTAGCCGGCCTAGCAAACTTTAACGACTTTCATAAAGATATGCCTGCACGAAATCGGCAGGAATATGATTTATTTTCTCTGAAATTGAGAATAGTATTCGTTAGATTTTTAATCTGTTAATAGACGGGACAAAACTACAGCGTTGATGAAACTGGAGCTAGCCATTTTACATGCTGCAATCCAATTTCTGAGAAAATAAATGATATTCCTATCAAGTAGATATTGACGAAACAGGGTGATCCGGGTTGGGATTAGATTATAACGTGACACTGAAAGCAATGTTGTGAATGAGATCTTTATTTATAATGTAAATTGTCAGGAATTAATCTGACACCAAACTCGTGCACATTAAATCCGACAAATGATTTAATGAAATGATGCGTACAAAGTTAAACAAATGCTACACGAAAATGATATTGTCTCTAACAGGAACTAATCGGAACGGAATATGTAACTTAAACCAGTAGTTAATATTGTATAGAACTTATAAACAAATACAACTGTTATATGGATCTACAACCTAGGGAATCAAACTATCAAATAAAGTATGTATGTATGTATGTATGTATGTATGTATGTATGTATGTATGTATGTATGTATGTATGTATGTATGTATGTATGTATGTATGTATGTATGTATGTATGTATGTATGTATGTATGTATGTATGTATGTCATTGTATGTATGTCATTGTATGTCATGTCCTTGTAAATATCGTGTCTGTACCATTTTCTTTGCTGTATTCATCTCCAATATATGTGAGAAAGCTTGCCAGTAGCTTCTCGTGGGTTGGTGATTCTTTCCGGTGATTTCCCGGTCTCTTGTCTGTACTATTTTTCTTTGCTGTATTTATCTCCAATATATATGAGAAAGCTTGCCAGTAGCTTCTCGTGGGTCGGTGGTTCTTTCCGGTTTCTTCCTCCACCATTAATACTGGCCGCCATTAATAGCCTATCGTGTGCTGAAAAATGGCGTTAAGCCCAACAACAACAACCAAGATGAGGAAATAAAGATTGGAAACATTGTTTATTCATTTATTTCTACTTTTTTACATATGCCTTGGTATTCGTGATTTGTTGCTATATTTATTCATTTACTGATTTATTCTTGACTGCATTTTCTTTATCAAATAAATAAATGAATTGTGTGCTGCAAAATTTAAACAGTATTGGATTCATGAACAAAACTAAATATTATGTGTTTTGTTCCGAGTGGGCGGATAGAACGAATTTGATACGGCGCGGGAATGTATGGGCAATCAAGTCAAGACGTATGTCGCTACGCATATCAAAACGGTTTCATTGACCCAACCCGGAACAAGACACTTATTTGGTTTTGCCTTTATAAAATGTCCCCTTTTTGTTCGCACATTCTATTATATTTTTTAATGTAAACTGTAATAAAAATAAATTAGCATTTGGCGTTTTTAAAAGATATAGTACAGCTATAGTGTATTTAACTGGGCCAGACCAAATATATACGGAACTGTTACATCATTTTTTTCTATCTGCATTGCAGATATGGATTTACTCTTAAGTTTTAAATATTAAAAATGTTGTATGAATGGGTTTACTCTTCTGTTATATGCAGATGGATTCTTTTTTCTAACTTCAGGTCACAAGTTTATGACCACTGTATGACCCTTTTTATGTCATTCTACTTACTGAATAGACAGTCCACTTCCAAGTAATTTTAATAGACAAATTGTAGGTGCTAGAATGGTTTACTCATACGAAATACAAAGAACATTCAACGGTGAGGGAAAAGCCAAGCAAGGGCAAAAAAAAAAAAAAAGAAAACGGTAGACGACGTTAATTTTGAAGGACATTCATTAACTATGCTGGATTCAAAATTCAATAAAACAAGGGAAAAATCATTGCACAGCAAGAATATAAGTGTAGACACAAATCCATTTTTGAATAGGAAAGATAGTCCTCTTATTAAAAAAAAAAGAATACAAATTGAAGTAAATATTGCTGAATATATTTCACTAACAATACATCATACAGTGTTCGCCAAACAATAAGCCGAGTTTCCTTTGACCTTTGCCTCTCCATTGTTTTGATATTTGGTCATTTATTTTGGAGTGTATGGTCAGAGCCCATTGCCTATGGAAGAGTTGGAATTCGCCGCAACCATTCGGTCTCCACATAGGCTAGTCGCTTACTAGCCGGCCTAGCAAACTTTAACGACTTTCATAAAGATATGCCTGCACGAAATCGGCAGGAATATGATTTATTTTCTCTGAAATTGAGAATAGTATTCGTTAGATTTTTAATCTGTTAATAGACGGGACAAAACTACAGCGTTGATGAAACTGGAGCTAGCCATTTTACATGCTGCAATCCAATTTCTGAGAAAATAAATGATATTCCTATCAAGTAGATATTGACGAAACAGGGTGATCCGGGTTGGGATTAGATTATAACGTGACACTGAAAGCAATGTTGTGAATGAGATCTTTATTTATAATGTAAATTGTCAGGAATTAATCTGACACCAAACTCGTGCACATTAAATCCGACAAATGATTTAATGAAATGATGCGTACAAAGTTAAACAAATGCTACACGAAAATGATATTGTCTCTAACAGGAACTAATCGGAACGGAATATGTAACTTAAACCAGTAGTTAATATTGTATAGAACTTATAAACAAATACAACTGTTATATGGATCTACAACCTAGGGAATCAAACTATCAAATAAAGTATGTATGTATGTATGTATGTATGTATGTATGTATGTATGTATGTATGTATGTATGTATGTATGTATGTATGTATGTATGTATGTATGTATGTATGTATGTATGTATGTATGTATGTATGTATGTATGTATGTATGTATGTATGTATGTATGTATGTATGTATGTATGTATGTATGTATGCATGCATGTATTTATGTGTGTGTGCGTGCGTGAGTGTGTGTGTGTGTGTGTGTGTGATTTATATTTAAGTTTTAAGTGTGTGTGCTAAAATTATTTTATGCAGTTTCGTGAATTTGGGGCCCTGTAGAGCGATAAACAAATCTGAGAACAAAAATTGAACATAGCCGACAGTACTACGCAAATGGAGATTTATTAATCACGATTAAAATCTTTCAATAATTACGTAAATATTTACAACAGACAATTTGTTGTAGCATTTTCAAGTCCTAATTTTATTGTGCAAGTCCTAATTGTATTGTGCAAGTCCTAATTTTATTGTGCAAAGTAAACAAAAGTCCAACTTTTGAATTTTCATTCTGATTCTTGCGTTCAGACACAAAACTGTATTATAATAAGGGATCTGCTTTTGGTACTTTTGCTGACGAATGAAATCACAAAGCATGTTGACATTTAAACACTTTTTTTCCGTCGCGTATTTCTATTACGGTATTAGGCGGACATCGAAAACTACACTGTTATTATCGTTAACATGTTTTTTGCCACTCTGATTTGTCAATTTCCTAAATTGCATCTTCTCCAAATGTAGGCGCATTTTTTAAATATCAGTTATACTTCGTTTTAAAATTAATTTTACTGACAAAATGACAAATTAATATATAGTCAAATAACTGCGGTCATGCAATACAAGTCCAAAACGTGATGTATTGATTACCAAGTGAATACAATTGGGGTTTGGTGCAATTTTCAGGACACGTTGTTTTGTGCAATTTCCTGGAAAGCCATACCTCGGGGACATTTAACACTATATCCTTGTCTAATCAGTGTTTGTATGAAAGGTAATCATAGGAATTATTAATGATTGCTTCATTTGAAAACGAGAAGCCATTAAAACTTCCACCTGATGCTTTTGTTTATATGGTTTTACGAGGGAATTTTCTCAGGAAACGCTACTAAAGTTTACAGCCACTGACAAAACGATAATGTCGTCTGATATGTATTAGGGGAATATTGAAAAATTGAAAAACTACACGATAAATTATATTAATTTTCTTTACACCTCCATCCACAGCATTATTCTCTTCCCTCTCCCCATGTTCAATCTATATATATATATATATATATATATATATATATATATTAAATCTATATCTATATCTATATCTATATATATATCTATATATCTATATATATATATGTATATATGTATATATGTATATATATATATATATATATATATATATATATATATGTATATATATATATATATATATATATATATATATATATATATATATATATATATATATATAATTCTTATTAAAAAAATTATCTTTTTTTTATTAGGATGAATATTTCTCGTTCGATTATCCTATATCACAAATGAACACAGAATAGGGAAATAACTAAACTAAACTAGTCCCAAATTAAATGATATTGTGTGTAACAATTCTTTTTATGATTTCTCTTTTGCTCGAATGACCTTATCATCAGCTAAGGATTACAGGTGAACATATGCTGTAGAGTTTGTACTACTGGGGCAAGCTTATGTACTCTATGTATATCGGACTATACCACAATATTAAATAATTCACCCGAGTCCCGTTTATATCCATTGCAAGCATTTTCGTTTCAGATGCCATTAAAAAAGACAGGCCTGCCTCTTTATTTCCTCTCGAATAATTTTTTTATGCCACATGCGAATGTTGTTGTTATTAGATTGGTTACAAACGTAATTTATCGAATGTATCATATCCCTCCGTTTTGAGCACTCTGGAAAAAAGATCGGAATTACGAGCGACTTCGTTGACTGAAATACGCGTGCTACCTCTTTATTCCAAACTAAATTTTTGAAACTTGTTTAAACCTAACATCTTGATTATTTCAAAGAACGTTTTGGGTCAGATAACTTATGTAACAAATCCTTTCATTCCTTTCAAACATTAGTCTGATTGGTATATTGGTAAAATTTACGATAAACAGCGATATTTGGGTTATAATGCTGTCACAGCCGTATTTTTTTTTCCAATTATGTTTGTCTCTACCTTCTTGTCTAATACTGCATCTCAATACCTCGCGAACCTTCTATTATAAAGAGAAATATCTACTTATTTTTATAGAAAATATTTTACCAGCATTTATGATTATTTACAGAAGTCGGTTAAATATGAACGTTTCTGCTCCGTTACTCTTTAGGGTTGGTAAGAGCAGCAAATAAAATTTTTATGTCCCATTCCCAATAAATTCGGAGCTATTACGCTTTCCTGTATATGTTATGGATCATGAAAAGCAGAATTCCATCTAGACTGATTATCATTACAATCTTATCTGCCTAAAGGAATGCATGGCAACGGCCATGACAGACACTCTTTACCATCTCAATTATTGTTGATGATATCCAGTGATTTGTTTAACACGAATAATTACCGCTTTTAAGGGAATTTGTAGTAAAATCACATGTATTCACTTGTCTTCAACAAACGCAGCGGTCATTGTGACATTAGGGACATCACAGACATCGACATTCAGTTAAGTGTGTACTCTATCAGGCCTTTACGTCGACCTCTTCCAATAATATGCCCGTGCTTTAACAGCGATTCTGCCAAATGAATCTTTCGGTGTATATCACATCATTAGCTTTCATGGGATATACAATTAGAATGATGGAAATAAAGTGAATAATCGTCATATTACAAGATATATGCAATAAAATTCTAAAATAACTTTCTTTCTCCATTTCCGAAATAGTCGATACTGAACACCTGCATGGCTTGATGACTTCTACTTTAGCACTAGTTCTGTAGATGTTCCTAAAGTGTCATCAGATAGTTGCAGTTTTATATTTGAAAAAAAAAAAAAAAACCAACAAAAGAACCAAACAAAACAAACAATAAAACAAAACAAAATAAAACAAAACGTGTGTAAGAAGAATGTCCAAGGTTTTATCTCTCACAAAAAACATGGTTCCACTGTAATTTTTCACCCGAATACCTACGCTTTGACAAGGTAACACATAACCCGTTTTTTTTAAATCACTGTTAGAGAGCGAAGTCTTACATTTATTAGGGGTACAGTATTATGAGCTGTATGAGATGACAATATGTCATATTTTCAATATTGTGTGTTGTTATGATATAAGCAAGATAATACCGCATTTTCAGTTAATTAGGATTATGGTCTTTCAACGTCAAGATTTTAATGTCATTAAAATAATAGTTTCGATTGCTTCTTGGGAATAATAGTCCATAATCAACTTCTAACTACCGTACAATGTCCATGAGTATGAACATTCTATATTTTTTCATTATTATTATTATTATTATTATTATTATTATTATTATTATTATTATTATTATTATTATTATTATTATTATTATTATTATTATTATTTCGGATGACAATCAACAACTTTGCCTCCTAGTTTTGTTGAACATGTGGTAATGGCAGTCAGTTAAAAAAGTGATTTTTTGATAGAAACCCTCGAATAGATGACGTGTTTATTGTGGCGATTAAGTATCGAGCACACATACATAACTGATGCAAGTCTCCTGAATGTTAATTCCTGACCAAAGTGCATACCATGCCATTGTGTACTTTCAGTAGAACACATTACTGTCGATTTCTGCACTGTTACGATAGATGTATTTTGATGTGAACTGCGTGAATAAACTGTATGTTGCGGTTTATAATTCCGATTTTTTTCCACACGTATTAAAGATTTTACAGGCATTAACTTTATCTTTCATTTTGTCTGCATTTTACGTTTCATGGTACCTCTTTTTTCTTCATTTCTTCATGTATTTAAAAGGATTTATCTTCATAAATGTACGTGCAATTCGTTATACATTTTTGGAACTTTACGTTTAGTTGGTATCACGTCAATGGTTGTGTCAAGATATTCAGTAGATATCCAATCATAATTGAATTTAATTTTTCAGCTAGGCAGTGACATAAAAGACAAAGGGGCCCCGAGTGGCCGAGTTGTCTAAAGCGCCCTCCGTTACGGATCACTACCATTTCACCTCTGCGTGGGTTCGAGCCTAAAATTCTACAAATGTAGATATGTGAGAAAGCTTGCCAGTAGCTTCTCGTGGGTCTGTCGTTCTTTCCGCGGATTTCCCGGTTTCTTCCTCCACCATTAGACCTAATACTGGCCATCATGTATAGCCTATTATGTGCTGAAAATGGGATTAGGTCCAAAAACAACAACAACAACAACCAACAACAACATTAAAGATTATCTCTCCATCTATTGGGAACAATCATATGGCTACTGGGCTTAGTCGCACCCAACTTGTTTATAAGTATACCATAATCAGTCAATCTAATGCCGTACAATTCACGCTATGTGTAGGGCAGAATCTGAGTATCTTATATATGTTTTCTTGGCTTCTTTATGGGCACGGAAAGCGCAGACCAATGCGTAATTCAAACTAGAACAACATAAATATAAAAAGTTTTTTTTAAAAAAAAATCATTAACATTTTAGTAAAATTATATAACAAATTAAAATTAGGCATATGTATTGCCTTTAGAGCTTTATCAGCCAATATTACTACAGACAATATTCCATACTTCGTATAATATATTATATATCTCTGTTTTTGCAAGACTATCAGCACTCTACTAAGATACGTCACTGGACCTTTACACCCATTCTTAAAACACTTTCTTGATATGACGCAAAATCTTCAGTCAATAATTGTTTATTAACAATTTCCGATCTATCATTATTGCCAGCATCCAGTTTAGTCATGCATATATTTGTAAACTCCTATGTTTGTGTAAGGAACAGGCTCCTGTTAGTATTCATACAACTACGTCACTGTATGTTACATGACATTTGTTTTAAAGATATTCACATCCTTTTAAAAGCACAGTTTTGAGATAATCATTTTTCCAAAATCTATTCGGTTAGAGTGATATATATATATATATATATATATATATATATATATATATATATATATATATATATATATATATATATATATATTTACACACATGTATATATGTATATATATATATATATATATATATATATATATATATATTTACACACATGTATATATGTATATATATATATATATATATATATATATATATATATATATATATATTTACACACATGTATATATGTATATATATATATATATATATATATATATATATATATATATATATATATATATATATATATATATATATATATATATAAGGCTTTACGAATAGATCTTGGAAAATGCTTTTCTCAAAACTGCTTTTAAAAGGATGTGAATACCTTTAAAAAATGTCATGTAATATACAGTGACGTAGTTGTATGAATATTAACTGGAACCTGTTGCTTACACAAACATATAGTTTACAGATATATACATGACTAAACTGGATGCTGGCAATAATGATAGATCGGAAATTGTTAATAAACAATTATTGACTGAAGTATGTGCGTCATATCAAGAAAGTGTTTTAAGAATGGGTGTAAACATCCAGTGACGTATCTTGGCAGAGTGCTGATAGTATTGATGGAACGGATATGAGTTATTAACTACATCGCGTATAGATATGTGAGTGGTAGTAGTGGATTTAAGGGGATATCTCCGCCAAAACCTTATTTTGTACTTGGACGACAGCATGATTCTTACCCCTTCAGACACTTTAATGTTCGTCTTAACAAGCGACGAAAAGCACTTTGTTGAGGCAACAGTGTCCTTTTCATTGATCCCCTAACTAGAGGACCTATCGTTTAATCCTCTTTATCGGCAGACAAAAAAAAACAAACAAAAACAAAAACAACAAAAACAACAACAAAAAAAAAACAAACAAAAAACAACAAAAAAGCCCTGTATATCCACTATTGCTGTCTTTACTTGAAATCGCTAGCTAGTTTTATTTATATTTAACGCCAAATTAGAGTGTTTAGCACTCCACTATACCTAAGATTCACATAAGATTTACTGTAATTACCAAACTGAAAAATCGTTGCTAAAATCAATAATTTCAAAGATTTTATATCCTAACATAAATGTATTTATCCCATTAGATTAGTAACTTTTATCATCAAAATAAATTCTAGAGTTTATAATAACATCAGTCTCAGTTTTATGATAGTTTGATCTTATTTACGTTATCTCTACATAACTAGAAAACCCGTCTAGCGCAACCTTATAATTATCTATTTTTATAACCTTACCAACTATATTTCTTTTTATTCACTTAGCTCATTTCTTAATTTTGTTACCTGACAGTTTTAGACAGCACATTTTACTATGCAATCTGATGAACTGTACGATAGGAACAAAGTTTGTCTCATCTTTAAATTTTCCTATCACTTTTTAATGTCGTTACATTAAAATCCGTTTCCCTATGGCGTTAGCTTTTGATAATTTGAAAGATCAAACTGTTCTAGGTCATCGTAAAATTCTTGATAAATACCATCAGATTTTACCTTGTACATTGGCGAATCACATTAACACATCGACATCACGATACTTGACTTTAATAAAATCCTAATGAAATGTGTACATTAGCCATTATGATATCTCAAATTGTGCCATACCGACATAAAATGGCTTGTTCAACTTTAGATTTATCTTTCTTTGTTGAATGGTTATTAGATTTTCATTAAATATTTTAATGCTAACAAATTCATCAGATGCTACAATTTTATTACTCGTTTTCTGGTATTTTCTATACTCCTTCCAAAGATGCAGTTATTCATGAGTTTGTAAAAAGCTTTTCTTTTCGAATTCAATTTTATCAACTGCTCTTAGGCTAGTATTAATGCTGATATAACCTTTTATCCAACATGGCTGATTACATTTTAGCACACGATGAACGTTTCTTAATACCAGATCATGATCAAGTGCCTCTTTTATATTTTGTAATACAAAAGGTATTTCTGTTTGTCAAGCAGACTAGGAAATATTTTGTAAACAACAGATTCACCATGCAAATAATTTCTCTATTCATCAGATAATACACTTGTCAATCAGTATCGACTAAAATCGACAATCATTATGATTATCTACAGGATAGTTATGATAAACTTCAATAAAATAACTAATACAATCCGGTATAGTTTTATTAGTTTCATCAAAAAAACTATTTGAATGACTCACCTGAAGCGACCAACTGGCTTAAACGCTGACATGGAATATCCATACATGGAATAACCATACAAATTATTGCAATCTACAAGTATTATACAGCGTGATGAAGCTGTCTTATTGTAGTACTTTAAATATGTATTATTAGCCCTGGAATACTTTTTGTTATGACACTTATTCCGCTTCGGATTCCACTTTCAATAAAGTTAAACATGTTAGGGTCTGTTAAGAACTCCAGTCTTAGTTTGCTATGTTTTATCTATGCATTCCAAGCTAGTCCGGGTGCTGAATAATATCAATCAAGCTCGAATGCGTAGTTATTAGAACTGAAATTTTGCAAATACATTTGCAAGCAACAGCACATCTGTGATAATATATAAATCATGATAATTACTGAAATTGTACAGCCGAACGAGTCCCAAATCGATCGAGCATAAGCATAATCATCATCACTTTTACTCTCAAGATTTAACCTAGAATACAACTTATCTTTGTCACGTAGACACCATCATCAAACTGCTGCAATCATTCATAGGAAAGTCATGTTTTCGTTTCAATAAACTAGTCGCAGTTTCACAGAAATATTCAGTCAAATTATCAACAAATTATCAATTTCTACAGCCTTTGACTACCTTGTATAGCGACGCTGCCATATCCAGAAGACTAACAATAAATCCAATCTGGCATAGCGTCACACATGTACGTTTTAGTGTTAGTTTGAATACATTTGATTTTATTTTTGCTACTAATTTTCAGACGGTTTATTATATTTTCATCACCGAACGCTTCAAATATAACTGAAAATCATATCCTCTGAAATTGTGAAAGACAACAGGGAGGAAGTCCGTTGCGTTAGCAATGCGTTCAAGCAAGTCCGGGTGCTGAATAATACCAATCTTGTTCGAGTACGGGGTTGTTAGAGCTGAAATTTTCAAATACATCTGCAAGCAACATATGTGATAAGATATAAATCATGATAATTATCGAAATTGTACAGCCGAACGAGTCCCAATTCTATATTTTAAATTATATTTGGCATGTGCTGGACCGCGACACTTCCGTTATATAACAGCTACTTTTTTTACACGATCTTGAGGAAAAAGCGCTTCCTCACTAATATAACATATTTCTGCTGTATTAAATCAGCTTCTTGTTTTTCTGTTAGAGGTTTCATTTTTGTTGTCTTAGTGAGTAAGATAAGGATAAAGTCAATTCATTGATAAGGGGTTTTAGAAACTAGACAGCAGTGTTGGCTTTATGATAAATATTTATTGATTTTGATAGACGTTTATCAGCAGCACAAACAACCTAATGAGCTACTCCGAAAAGAAAATGGTTTTAAATTTTATTGTCTAATATATATTATGGTTATTTTCTGTACGTATCCCTGGAAGCAGCCTAGACTCGAAATTGGCGTAATTTATTAAAGGCACTTTCATCTTGTGCCTATAGTTTGTAAGTTGTAATCGCATTAGCTACAGTTTTCCTGTTTTATATGTGATAAGCACACTAAACGCGTATTTACTAAAATATCAGATATATTCAGAAGGTAACTTTCATTGTCATTGTACGTAGCTATGTTTCACATATCATCTAGATTTATTGCCCAAGTGTTATCTGCATTTGTGACAACCTTTATTTCAGGTCTGTCAATTTCATGAGCGAGATCTCTCTGCGGTATATTGACATTTCCAAGTACATTTATAAGTTGGAACTATCCAAGTCCGAATTTATAATTTTTGCTCCAATGAGACCTTATACTAGCTTACGATCAATTTCCTCTCTTATTCCAATATGTATCTTATCAATTAGTTTATCAAGCATAATACGGTCGCAACTAGATTTACCATTTTCGTTGTTAATGTAACACATTCCGATTTTATCAACCTGATTGCTGAAATCTTTTTCACGGATTGGGTTGTCATTTGTTGTTTATCTAGCGGATTCCAAGAACTGGTATAACGATGAGGTGGCAGCGTTCCTCCTTTGCTTGGTTTCGATAGTTTGCCAATTAATTTGGAAACATCTAAGGCGGATCTGATTACAGGTCATTGATTACAACATTGACAATAAGTTACAAAATTATTTTAGCTTGTTCGAGACACGGATCGTAGCCATCTTTACATTTGCACGATTTGCTTTGCATTTTCGGTATAATTTAATCATCAACTAAAATAACATCAACAATATTTGGCGTTGCCTGGTCTCCATTCAACACTGAGTTACGTTTGAGAGACATGGTCTTTCTCCGGCGACAGGCAGCACATACTTTTCAGCACTATTCTGTTATTACTAGTTGTTTCCATTGTTTCGTTTGTATCTTGCGCTTTACTTCTTATCTTCAGGCCGTATGTAGTCATTTTTATATTTGCTTGTTAGACAAAATTGCAATTCTGTCGTTTTCTAAGTTTAGGTGTAAATTGTAATATAAATTTCATAAAATCACTGTCTGAGCCCATTGTACTCTGCACTTGCGTACCGCCCATTTGTTTATAAGCATAAAACAATAATATCCAAAAGCTGTAGTTCCAACTGGCTGAAGTTGATCAGAAAGATAATTTATCTTTTATACGTGAACACTAGCACGTACTATTTCATAACATCACTTGGTCGCAGCCCACAAAATCAGTTTTTATAAAGCCCTACACAGTGCGTGCCAGATCCATTCAAGACATTTTGAATATTTATAACAAAACTAGTTGCAAGCTCTCCAGGTCGACGTGATAACTCGTCTTTAGAAAATACTCTTTAAAATTCTTTGGTTTAACGGGGACGCTTTTAGCGGCTAGCATTAGTCATCTCCCATTTTATATCCCCAGCAGATTGGGAAGTAGACTTGCAGCTATTTCGGCAATGACCCCATGAATCCATCTTGGACTGCATTTAAGTTGATCTCTGCGGTTTTTGTTTTTATTTGATTTACATTTCCTTGCAGTTTTACGTTTGCAATACATTTTTATTACCGTTGTTAGAAAAATCTCTAGATCACTGTTTAATACCATCACCGGGAAAAAAGTCTTCTTTGTCACCCAGGATATCGCTCTCGAAGGAGCAGCTAGCCAGCAGTTCTTAAAACTGTCAACAAGTTTGGTAGTAACATTTTTGCAATTATTGCTTGTGCAGGTCACAAAAACCCAATGCTTGTTTTTTTTTCTCCGAGATATTGTAGTAACTTCCGCTTCTGATACATTTAAGATAAATGGAACTTCCGCTTCTGATACATTTAAGATAAATGGAACTTCCGCTTCTGATACATTTAAGATAAATGGAACTTAATGAATACGCTCTGCAACAACTTTTCCATTTGATCTGGAATGAATACCTTTTGCTGTGTTTTTCGATTCGACGTACTTTTGCGATTATGGTCTGGGTTTATCTATATGAAATAACTTACATCGGAATCCAGCAACGTCTGCTAATTTAATCGTGTTGATGTATGTTCTCATAGGCATGCGTGTTTCTTTTCTGTCATTGAAGGATTCAGATCATAATGTGGGAAAATTATGAAGCCTTTCAATTGCAATTATCGAAAAGATGCTGTGTAATTTAATGTTTGAATTTTTTTTTGAGTGCAGTAAGGAGGATTTAACTGCACTTGGAATATACTGGAAATTACAGTACAATTTCTAAATGTGTAATCAACCTTTAGAACCCATGACATGGTTCTTGTAATTCGGATTTGCAATACTATGAACGTATGCTTTTAGAAAATTCAGGGTGCATTTTGTAAGTAATTTATTCCCTTTTTTATTACTAGCTAAAAATAGATAGTTTTTGTCTTATATCGTGGGTGTTATTGTGAGGACCCAGTCTTGCGTCTATAGCTAGCCAAAATCTACAAAATTGTATGAAAAAGTTAAAGTGGAATGTGCCAAAGCTGATGATATGTTGCAGTCTATGAAACATCTGCTTTAGCCTAGTTCGTTCAGAAACAAACTTAGTCATCCAAAACGCAGAGAGTCTACCACACGAGTGTAGATTATTTATTTATAAAGTAGTTCCTATTATACTGTTGGACAAGTATCTTGCGCGTGAGTGCTATATGAAGGTGTACAATATCGGTTAATACTGAACGATTCTGACAAGGGTTAGTTAGATATTATACGTGCTTTTAATTAGAAACGAATACGTGCTGGCGGTGTAGGTAAATGTGTTTGCACTGACATGTAACATCCGTTGTTTACCGTACTTTGAGAAGGGATTAACAACTTAAGCTGCAGCGCAGTCCATACGAGTCAAAATACAAACCATGTTGAGGTGTTTTCAGCCATTCGACCTAGATTGACAATGCCAGTTTCACTTGTATGTTTAACAAACAATGCAAGTTTCATGTCACTTAAAATACAGAATAAAATGATTGATCAATTTTTCCATCGCGATTAAATCAAGATTAGTCAATGAATACTTGAGAACATTTCCCCAATCAACGTCGCGATCTTCTGCGACCTGGTAATTGAAGATCTTTATATGAGTGTATTAGACGACTCTTGCATGGTAATCGAATGACTCGTTTTTTATTCGGTCACCCACAGTCTTTATAAGCCCATCCCGGATGCAGTTCTGACAGCCCATAACTTTGAAGCTTTTGCAACCGGAACCACAGCTATCAACAATTCAGGAATCGCTGAAATTATTGGAAATATTCCACCAGCTACTGTGCCATCACCGACTTGAGAGATTCAGATTGCCCATGAGTATAGACTGAATTTAAAACCAAATTCAATTTGAAACCTTTGAAATTAACTAAATTGATCCATTCCACTATCGCACGAAAGGAGTACTTGAATATTTCTTAATAGTGACCACAAAACTTTAGTCACTCAGACTTTGTATTGTTTTATTGTTATTTCTGAAGATGTCTGTGCAGTATGTATATTAAATTCTAAAAAAAAATTCAGAATATGAAAATTCAAAACTGATCTAGATCCTAGTCACAATTTTTGGTTTACACACAGTAGGTCGTATTGAATACTCTGAAAATACGATATTTGGGCAGAATTCGAACGTTAGTACATGTGTGGAGTTTGGAAACCTCTGCACGATTTGTCCTACTTTTCCTCGCCCAAACATGGCAATTAAGTATCATTCCGCGTATTCATTAAATTGAAATGGCTTGTACTATTCTTTACAAAACTAATTAGTGCTACGTGTACCATTTCCTAATTTCGGAAGTGTGTGTTATGCGCGCAGTTGAGTTGTAAATAGCTCTTTATAGAAAGCTGAATTGTGGGCCATTATCCAAGCAATTAATTTGATACAAGCCACCCAAACACCCGAAATCAGTTATAATTAACAACTTACTCTGTGTGTTGCGAAGAATGCAATCGAGCAGCTGTACCAGTAGAGAAAGTTTGACTAGAGAAGTCTACTTGAGGTATTAAATCCTGACCAAATTAAACAGAATGTAGTATAAATGTGGATGCCCTGTAATATTGATATCCCTGAAAATGAAAAGGCAGTCAGAACCCATTTGAAGCAAAACGAATCTGAAATACATCAGATATTTACAGGATGATCAAGCAGAAAGATAATCAAGTATGACAGGTGGAATGAGACAACACGAAATGGGTTGTATACGCAATCAACAAAAGCAAGTGTGTAGAAAATCACTTGCTTCATGTCTGTTGTTGTTGTTGTTGTTGGGCTTAACGCCATTTTTCAGCACACGATAGAATATTCATGGCGGCCAGTATTAATGGTGGGAGAAGAAACCGGGAAATCACCGGAAGGAACCACCGACCCACGAGAAGCTACTGGCAAGCTTTCTCACATATCCACATTCGCCGAATCCTAGACTCGAACTCAGACAGAGGTGAGATGGCAGTGATCCGTAACGGACAGCGCTTTAGACCACTCGGCCACTCGTTGCCCCTGCCTCATTCCTGTGAAACTAGTTGGAATCGAAGATGGTAAACAATAACTGGTAAAATACTCCTAAACTACAGTCGTATTTTCAACAGCTGCCCCAAATAGGTCCAAGAAAAAAAATCTAGGAAAATAAGTAACTAAAAGCCCATCAAGATACCAGGATTTCTTACAGCCGGAAGTATCATCAATTCAGTGGATACAAAATTAATTTCCTGCTGTACATATCTGACATTTTCAAGAGGAAAATGTGATCTCTAATAGGGACACAAACGCTGAAAAAAAAATAACAGTAATCAAAGAGACATGGAACTAACAATAGGAAAAAAGGAAATGATATTAGTATTCCCATCAACAAGATCACTCAAATAGAGAAATTAACGTTAACTAATAATAATAGAAATGACATTAAAATTACCTCACTAGATTCGTCGGGATCGAGAGAAGATGTGCTCTTTGTATGAGAAAGCATAGGTAGACCTACAGGTAGACGTTAGATATAAATTTCAATGTAGTTAATTTATAATACTTGTTTAAAAGCTGTAGAAAATGTAGTACAGCAGTGTAAGCAGTCCGCAAAGTATAGAAGTTGTCTGTTAGTCCGTGTTATAAATTTTTAATTATGATATTCTAAATCTGTATTACAATTTCACAATTCCTTTTCTATTGTAATTGAAGTACGAATGAAAAATTCTCGTCTGAATCTAGTTCCAAGCAATATTGTCAAGTTTAATTTCAAAGACTGTTGACGTTCCATTTCATTTTCACATTGACATTGTTTACATATTATGATTCTTTTCACAACCTCAGCTTAGTTTGGTCTCTCGCAAAAAAAACAAAAAAAAAAACAACAAAAAAAACACAAAAAAAACATGAAACCACTTCACGCATGGGGATGTCTGAATCCAATTTCTATTATGTCAATATTTTTCTGTTAATGTTTACAGTGTAATCTAAATCAGAGTCTGTGGACGTTCTATTTCGTTATCAGCACATGAATTTCACTCAAAATCCGTTGTCTTTTTGTAGTCCATATCCGTTTCCATAGGTTTGTAATCAACGTATACCTCCGATCGACAAAACGGTTCGTAATGTAAAGATTTGGTTGTAACATAAAACATTTATACACAGAAAATATAGGTCAACATCATCTGTATAATTCATGCATTCGGTTTTTCCCGTATAAAGCACTTCGCACGTGCAGCGCAAGATAGAATATAAGTTGTACACGAGAAACGAAACCAGAGTACATTTGCTTAATAAATTTTAATTTACACAATTCCGTGACATCCAGTTTTGCACTAATGTAGATTTTTCTATGGCTTTCACTAGGGTATGGCGAGTTGACATATGGAGAAATTACTACTGTATATGGATGTAAAGTCTTTTAATTCCATGATGGAAAAATATAAGGGCTATTTACTTGCAGTCAAGGAGTTAGAAAAGGGGAGAACCTTTCTGATGTAGATTTGCCCTACATCTAAATGGCATTGAGCATTAACTTTTTGACTTCTAAATGTAATAGCATTACAGTTGATTTTCTGAATGGAAATAAACTGAGATACTTAGAACTATTTATTTTACGTTATGCAGACGACACGGCTGTATTTTCAGATAACTCAAGAAATATGCAAAATAACCCTGACATAATCTTCAATTACTGACAAAAATATAAGCTTATCATTAATACAGACAAAAACGAAATTTATGGGTTTTTGGGAAATATAAAAACATAAAAATATAAGGTTTAAATTAGAAGATACGGAACTTGAATTTGTTACAAATTATCTGTATTTACGGCAGGATTTCTAACGGGGAATTGTAAATTGTCTTCTACCTCGTACTCGCGTGGTTTAACGAGTCTCAACCAACTTGAGATTCTCCTTTGCTAACGTACAAACTTTTTCAGTGTTTTAGGCAGTGTTTTACGCAAGTCAGTGACGTACTGATAGGCAGTACGTACCTCTTCAACAGCGTGATCGTCAGTCCACAACTGCCTCAGTACCGCGATGGAACCTCGTATAGGAGATCAAAGGGGGGGGGGCATAAAATTCGTTTGCGGCATTTCCCGATGTGCAAATAGCATGACCAGAATACAACAATTCCAATCCTTAGGACGGTCTTCACACACCTTCTTAAGGATGTTCTTCAGAGTTCCACTGAACCGTCCGAGCAGTCCGTTGCACTGGGATTGATACGGAGTGAGGCACTTAATCGACATTAGTCGAGTCACCTGTTTCATCACATCACTTATGCATGAATTACGTCCCCTGGTCAGACAGGAGTTCGTCGGGCATCCCGACTCGTGACGAAATTCCAAGCGGAGCTTCAGCGATGGGTTCCGAATCAATATTACATGACGCGACAACCTCCGGATAGCGTGTAGCGTAATCAACGACAGTTAAAATATATCGATTTCATTTATCTGTCCGTTTAAATCCATCGCGACAAGACGGAATGGTGCATCAATAAGAGATTTATTCCCCAAGTGAATGGGTCGATGATTTGTTTTAGGTGCCATTCTCTGACACTTGTCACATGAGAGAAAAAACAGCTTATTATTTCCCCGGACCTTTGACCAGTAGAATTCTTTAAGATGACGGCCGTTTGTCTTGGCATCCCCATGTGTCATCCGATAAAAATTTCATGCGCGAGCTTCAATACTCTGTTTAGCTTCGCACTGGGCACGACGACTTATACCTAAACTTCACCGCGCTATTCGGAGTTCTTTTCTTCATTCTTTTGGAGCGTGTTTATGCAGGTGCGCCAGTGTTAAGTCATCTTGCTGCAGATCCGTCAACTGGGCTGGTAGAACGTTACCAACCAGTGACAACGTATCTTCCAATGAGCATCTACTTTGCCTGACGACTCTTGGACATGGTGTCCACTGCACTCACAGGTACGCACAAGAGTTTCTCGAAATGAATGAAGAACTCGTCAATCGATTCTTCCTTTCCATAAAATCGTGACATGTTTACATGGACGATATGGTGGTCAGCAATCGGTCGTCTATTCTCCCCAGGATTAAAAATGACGTCTTTTCGATTTGCTGATCTAGCCTCTACTCACAATTGTTCAGTGTTAAGCCCTCTTTCACAGCAGCTTCTAACCTGGCCAGCTTCCTCTGTCTGTTTGTCTCTCTGTGTTTGCTTCCTTTTCATTCTTCTCCGCAGCCGCTTATATCCTGTATTCAATCAATCAGTCAAACTATCTATCTATCTATCTATCTATCTATCTATCTATCTATCTATCTATCTATCTATCTATCTATCTATCTATCTATCTATCTATCTATCTATCTATCTATCTATCTAAACTTAATGTTTTTCTTTTGATGGCTAAACAATGGTTAAATGATGTCTCTTATATAAGTTGAGTGATGAAGATAAAGTATGTTGCACAGAGAGAGAGTCTCACAGTCTTCATAATGGTTAATTATAATACGTTTCTCTTAGCAGCATAATACAATAATGTTGAACCAAATGCAATGCTAGTTTATTTAGTGTGCTGAAAACGTTATATCTTTTAGCAGTTGATCTTATTTATTTTAACATCAACCTAATTACATTCTGTATCATTTATGGTATGAACTCACCTATCGATATAAACGTGTGCCAAAATACGGTGTCGACCTGTAGCATTATTTGCTAAAAAGTGCACCTTTGTTGAATTTACTTTGTACAATTTTTATTATCATTATTTGTGCTCGTCAGTGGCAGACATAATATAATTATGTTAGCTTTCAAACCTCCAGGTGAGAGTCTTGTTTTCAACAATGTTTGAAATTATATCGAACTCACTTTTCGAGTCATACCAACGACTTCTAAAAATGGTTAGTTTATATTTATCGTATGAACTAGTCCGTCGATGTAAACGTATGCCAATAGTGTCGACATGCAGTATTATCTGATATAAAGTTAACCATGTTAAATTTGCTTTGTAAAAGTTTTTATTATGATTCAAGCCTAGTCATACCAAAG
The DNA here is from genome assembly GCA_016746295.1 of Potamilus streckersoni. Lineage (NCBI taxonomy): Eukaryota > Metazoa > Mollusca > Bivalvia > Unionida > Unionidae > Potamilus > Potamilus streckersoni. The sequence goes on along the minus strand of JAEAOA010000551.1, from coordinate 352,642 downwards.
ACTTCTAATTTATTTTCTAGTAGGTGGTCTAAAGTGCTGTCCGTTACGGATCACTGCCATCTCACCTCTGTCTGCGTGGGTTCGAGTCTAAGATTCGGCAAATGTGGATATGTGAGAAAGCTTCTTTCCGATGATTTCCCAGTTTCTTCCTCCACCATTAATACTGGCCGCCATGAAAAATGGCGTTAAGCCCAACAACAACAAAATCTAGTAGCTGCCTTGCTTGGCGCTCAGCATTAAAAGGCTAGTGTTAGGACTGGTCGGTCTACATGTCTGCAGAATGATGTATCAGTGTTGGATATCACTATAAACTGGCACACTGCAGATGGCAGTGATATGACTAAAATTGTTAAAGTCACGTTGAAAATCCAACACACAAACACATGCTCGCTTACACACACTGATGATGTGTTTGGATTTTCGTATCTCTTTTTCCTTTGGTGCGGTTCTAAAGAACACGATTAACTAAGCACCTCAGTTTCAAATTAACTGATTAAACAGTAATCGAAACCTTAGAAAAACATTGCGATGAGTTCTACCTTCTCAGTTCAAACAAGAACATGCATGTGCTTGACGATTACTTAATAGTGTTTTCAATTGGTCTTCACCATCATATACATATATGTTAGCAAGTAAACACTACGTTCAAATATGCTGCACACTGATGCGTGACTTCATGCCTAGGCTGTTCACGGTAATTGTTTTACCGATATAATTGTACAAAAACAATTAAGTAACAATAGTGGGTGGGGGGCTTTTACAATGCTTAAAAGTCACCTACTACCTTAATTCGACACTGAGTGGTTATGCATTTGTTACAATATGCTTCAAAGTGACTTATATATGTTCTAATCGTATGCAGTCTGTTAAATACATTAACAATTTATCTCGAGAAATGCTTGATAAATACTTTTCAATGCGGAGTCATACGTGTCGTAATGATTGTCATTTTCTATGACAATTAACAAAATGAAATGGAATTTAAATTATATAAATGTTGGAGACTTTTAATAGGGGCCGAACCCTTAGAACCTTGAACAAACGGGCGAACTATACTTATATACCAGCTGTTAATGGCTATTGTTGGAGAATTTCAATTGAAAATTAATTTTTTCATAACAATTATCATATCTTCATTTAAACTTGTACATACGGAAGGAACTGTACACTTACAATGACTGGTAAAGCACAAAAGACCCACACACAAATGGCCAACACAAGATCAGGCAATGCAAATGCAAATTGTAGAGTTACATGGTATCTTGGATATTTTCACATGAATGTATGGTCATTTCCTGTCGGCAGAAAGGACATTTATACAGTTCAGGAAGAAGATCCGTATAACTGCTCAAGAGCAAGTCAATATCATTACACGACAGTAGAATAATATTACCGACCAATATACGCTGTGGAGTATTCTTAAAATCCTATAAAGTATTTTGAAACATTCATCGGCGCGTCACCAGTCCCATTCGTAATTTACAATGGAATATTCCATATATGTAACAATCTACTCACTAATTGACGTTGCTAACAGTATCACTGTTAACACAAACTAACTCTACGGACGGTCACTTTTTGAGTCAGACAGTATTGTTATGCGAAGATTTTTCTCATAATCTTCTTCTTACATTTTGCTATGAGAATCATTTACTCATAACTTAAGAAATGTCTTTATCCATGGTGTGTGTGTCTGTGTGTGTGTGTGTGTGTGTGAGAGAGAGAGAGAGAGAGAGAGTTCAGCGTCTCTTAACAAGAGGTGTCACTCATAACAGTTTAGTGATATATACACAATGACATAAATCCTAATTCAACATTCATTTGTAGAAAATCATTTGACTGTATATGAAGTTGGTAGTGAGTTCATTCTTTACAATTAAAAATAGTATAAATGCAAATAAATATAAATTCTTTATGTAATTTAACTTTCCAGTACATTATAAAATAAAAAAAGAAAAAACACAAACATGATGCTAAAATGTCGAGCCTTGACTTAAAACACAATCTTTATTGAAATAATACACACTTGCAGTCCAGTTTAAAATTGATTTCAATATAATTTATTGAAAAATTGCTTTTAATAAGATATAGTGAAAAATTACTTTCAATACAATTTAGAGAAAAGTTCAATCCTAATAATTTTACCGATAGATTCTTTCCTAATAAAATTAATTATTATTACTTCATCTAGTAGGATTAAACTAAGAATCAAAAGACTTGACATTTCTTCCTGGGGCAAAAGACCCTCAAAAACGATAAAACCAGGTAATATCATTTCTGAAAGCACACTAGTGGCAGAGAAGTTTCGAAAAAGGCGAGAGATTTCCTGTGTGAAAGAAGCTTTCCAAATAACAATAAGAGTAAGAAAATATGAATGTTAATATATATTCTAGGACTCAGACAATTATATGAAAAAATTTAAACCTGTCGAGAAATACGTCAACATAAAATAGGCCACCCAGGTTTGGAGGGTGACGATTGGTAGATATAATCAAGTACCATTTTAGTAAATAGAATTTTGTGAGAGTTGGTCCTCTTTGGAATTGGACAAAAAGAAACTATGTTCCAATCATGCAATTTAATCTTTTTACAGACTTCGGACTAATCCGTACTGAAAGTATCGTCTGATTCAAGTATGGAAATGGAAACATGATTCTTACATATTTAGATTTTTTAAAAATGTGGTTCTTATTGTTTTCATCACACAAAAGCTTATATAAAAATGGGTCTAGGCTAATAATATAAATTGAATGATTAGAAAAAAATATAATATGAATGATTAGAAAAAAATTAAAACTATTAAAAGTCGATCTCAATGAAAAATTACAGAAAATTGAATTGTAACATTTAGAACTATAAAGTTATTGACTTGTTAATATTGTGGCGTTTCCGTACGTTCCCAAAGGGAATCAAAGAATGCCTTGAGTGCATAAGGAGTGCCCCTAATTTTAATTTTTAAACTGTTTAACAGAATCTTCGGAGACTCATGGGATGAACAATTTTTCGCTACAGATAGCTACGCTTCGGTTCAAAAATCTGTTTTAGTCCGTTTTCTTACAGGATATTAGAACTGAATTTATGCCCATAGCATCACATACAGGTCCAATTTATAGTGTAAATTAGCCAAGAAAAGAACTTGGCTGATATATTTTAACAAGGATAAACGAGTTGCAGTTCAATAAAGACATTGAGAACATGATTGCAATATCAATCCAAGAATATTTACTGGGTAAATGAAATGCAAAAATTGAAATAAACATCTTTTATAAAATCCGCAATATTAACAATTCTGAATATGACGAGTAACCACCATTTATCCTTCAATACGCATGCGGCACTTAGGTTTCAAGCTAGAACAACAAAAACAACAACAAAAATAAACTCCAATGAACACAAACAAACAAACAAACAAACAAACAAACAAAAATAAAAAAAAAATCTCCGCGGACTTCGGATCTTGGAGACATTCATTTCTTTCCCATATTCGGCACCTTATCGGGTTTACAAAGCCATGGCAATATAATTTCAGTTGTTAACGATGCAAGAGTACAAGCAGCAAAAGTTCTATCTGCAATAATAATGTCGGCTTCATGTGGCATTTTCTTTTTAAGACATTACAACTGTACCCCAATGATATACATAAACGTGTATGCCAGACACATGAACTTCGCCAAGAACAAATTTATAAACAGTTAAAAACGCTTTTCTAAGATATAGTCTCAATTAATTTTGCTAGGTGTAGTAGACACTAAATGTGATTACACTTTCCACAGTATCTGCATATGACACATGTTTTATTTGAAGTATTCTCTCGCTCAGTATCTAAATATTTCTTTTCTTTGATGCCAAAGAAACGCCATGCATTTGTGATTTTCTAGGTCCCCACTCTAGACGATCAGCTTTCTCTGCGACAGAACTCACAGTGTTTTGCCATAGCGAAGATTTTCTTGCAGGATCGTCTGAATCTGATGTCCAGAAAAGCATAAATGATGGGATTGGCCACGTTATTTAAAAAGTAGAGTCTGAAAAAGAATGCAAATAAAGCGAAGCCACGAGGTGACAGAGTAAACACCATCGCCACATTAATGGAAAGACCGCAGTAGATGATATAGGTGATGATAAATATAACTGTCAGAATGAACCAAATCAGGGTCTTGTATGGGAACTGTCGAAATCCAAATCCTGACGTTTGGCGGTTGAACATTCGTCGTTTTGCGGCTTCATCGTTACTGGACAAGCGGCGGCTAGTCGAAGAGAAATTGCTGAAAACACTGCTTTGTTTTCTGAGAGTTTTCTTTGGTTGCTGTTCTTGTTGTTGCTCAGTTTCAATCTGAACTCCGCCGCTCGAAGTTTTGACATCTTCAGGTCCCAAGATGACTTCATTTACGATGGATTCCTTTACTGATGAGTCAAAAGATCTGCTGCTTGAATCGAATTTTAGAGTGTTACCCACATTATGGTCTCCCCAGTTCTTAACGATGACTCTTCCTATCATTATATACATAAATATGCAAACTATTGAAACACCCCCTTGCAGCATGAATAAAACATACTTGTAGACGTCTCTCCACACACTTTTCTGATATTTTTTCTCCGCTCCACAGAGGTATACTACTGTACGACCACCATATATGTTCTTCATTGGACCACTTTCTATGCCACACATTTGGGCTGCGGGCCACGATAAGATAATCGAGAACAGAATACATCCCATGCACAGTTTAAGTGCCAAAGCAGGCCAAATTTGCTTTTTCATGGGTTGATACACTTTCCTAAATCTGTCAATTGATATTAGGGTCAGAGTTAGAGCTGCGGAGCCAGAACCAAAGACATTGAAATAGCATTTAATTTTGCAATTTGCCTCACTCTCTAAGGAAAAGTAATGGAAGTGTTTTGCTATCTCTGCGGGAATGAGCGAAACACACGTTATTAGATCTACGACGGCAAGACACAAAACGAAGATTTTGAAGTTGCTGTTTTTGTACTCACGACCAATTGAGAATACAAGAATAACAATAATATTGCCGACGACGCCGATGACCGCCAAGATAGCCAGAAAGATAGTTAACGGAAGAAGCGCTTTTGAATACCTGGCGTTCAGATGATCCAGACTCTCATATTTGCTTGCTGCCGATATGTTACTCGTTTCGTTATCCATTATGCTTCCGTTTGAGTTGTTTGTGTCATTCAAATTAATATTAATTGTAGTATTCTCCAAACAATGGCAGTTAGATATATCTTTTATCCATCACTGTAGATAACTATTCTGAACAATCGTTCTCTTCTTGGACAAGAGTTATTAGTTATTTAAGATAGGTACGTCCAGACATATGTATACAAATATACATTATTCTTTGCTAACTGCAAATAACATTTATAAACAAAGTTTAAAGAAAACAAACATCGAGATTTATGCAAGTTCTAGAGCTTGTACATCTTACATTTAAATCATGGTTCGAATTTAATTTCTCCTTTGTGAAGTACATGTAGAAATACAGGCACAAATTCCATATATCAGAAAGTTCGGAAAATGGATGAAAGCGTTTGTAGAAATACACAAAAGGTGGATCAATACATGCACTAGCTAATGTGCTTTGAGTTACAGATGCCACATGATGCACGTCCAGAAGCAGTCTGGATAACTGAACCAGCTGTCCGGTTATATATTGATATATACAGTAACGTTTATTAACAAGATTGGCGTGTTCCTATTGGATCGTGAACATAACATGGGTTTACTAAAGGTCTGGTTTTTGGATTATAACAAGCCCAGGCGGAAATTTATTTGAATTATAGATATCTAGTTGGTTGTGTATTTATGGTTCATTAATAAGTATAGATAGTTCGACTTCAGTCGGAGCAAAAAATAAATTTAGAAACTTGCCAGTAGCCGTTTTCATTATAAAGTAATTATTAACGTTTTGTTTGCTAGATCACTTTGGCATAAGAATTAATGGTTGGTGATTTCAGACCGAGCACTTTCTGTAATCCAGGGCATTCCACTATGATGTGGTTAATTCTATTCAATTTCGCCTACGATCCGTGGACAAAAATCTGAAGCATTTCTTTTTTTAAAAAATATGTTCAATTCGCTGTTGTCGTACTTGTTGTTGCCTAATTAATGTTATCGGCAATCACTCTAGACAATTGAAACTATTATGTTTACGATTATATAAAAATTGATGATGATCGTCAAATCATCTGAAATTATTTCAGTCATGTTATAATGCACATTATACAATCATTAGTCTTCTATCTTTTAATAGATCTCTTTTTTTGTTATCAAAAGCCTTAGATATTATTCCAACACACCCAAGCCCAAGAGCACCACTACATAACAATCGCTATGAATGTAAATCCGTGGAACTTTTAAAATAGGAACTTACTGAAGGCAATTATTTTCTTGTTTATTCATGCTAGGTTAGATGCAAATAATGATTGCTCTAATACATATTAATTGAACTTAGTGTTATAGTTTTTATGCTGATAATGAATGATACTTTGTTAGCTGTTACAGATGATAATTCTCTTCCAACTGCATAATCTTTATTGCAATCTCTGCCTAATGGCGTATATTGATGAACTTTGATTCTAACACAGGTTGGAATGATCTATACTGTATTAAATGGCGATTTAAATGGAAGAACAAAATATGAGAGAGAGAAAGGAATGAGAGAAAGAAAGAGAGAAAGAAAGAAAGAAAGAAAGAAAGAAAGAAAGAACGAAAGAAAGAGAGAAAGAGATAGAGAGAGAAAGAGAGAGAAAGAGAAAGACAGAGAAAGAGAGAGAGAAAGAAAGATAGAAAGAAAGAAAGAGAAAGAGAGAGAGAGAAAGAGAAGGAAAGAGAGAGAAAGAGAGAGAAAGAGACATAGAGAGAGAAATAGAGCGAAAAAGAACGAGAGATTGATTAATATTCTTTTATTCCTCCATTTTCTGAAGATTTAAAAAGTATAGAAATGCAATGTAATATACTGAATCACAAAAATGTTGATTCGTTACTTATAAAGTCTTCTGAATAACTTGTAATAGCAAACTAATATTAATATAGCTACCAAATAGATAGATTACAAAATGATTCTGCTTTTAAAAATTTGTAATAAAAACCCTACAGAATAAATATACGCTTCAACATTTGAAAGTAGAATTGCACCAAAAAATATTAAGAGAGAGAGAGAGAGAGAGAGGAAAAGAAAGAGAGAGCGAAATAGAGAGAGAGAAAAAAGAGTGAATGAAAGAGAAAGAGAGAGAAAGAGATAGAGAGAGAAAGAAAAAGAGAGAGAGAGAAAGAGAGAAAGAAAGAGATAGAGAGAGAAAGAGAGAGAGAACGAGAGAGAGAGAGTAAAGGAGAAAAAGAGAAAGGGAAAGATAGAAAGAGAGAACGAGAGAAAGAGAGAAAGAAAGAAAGAAAGAAAGGGAGAGAGAGAAAGAGAGAATAAGAGAGATAAAAGGAGAGAGAGAGAAAGAGAGAAAGAGAGAAAGAAATAAAGAAAGAAAGAAAGAAAGAAAGAGAATAAAGAGAGAGAAAGAAAGAGAGAAAGAAAGAAGACAGAGAAAGAAGAAGAAGAAGAAGAAGAAGAGAGAGAGAGAGAGAGAGAGAGAGAGAGAGAGAGAGAGAGAGAGAGAGAGAGAGAGAGAGAGAGAGAGAGAGAGAGAGAGAGAGAGAGTAATACTGAAAAAGCGAAGGCTTCGCATAAGAGCACAATAGTGTTTCTACCGGAAAAGTGATGGAGTGACATTAGAATGTAACAGGATAATCGAGTTTTGAGATTTTCTGATTAATAATGACACACCATTGATTGGAATTCTATACAATATATTCCATGTTATATGAAATATGAAATGAAGTATGATAGATACGTGCGTGCATGGGTCCCAATATGGGACTAATTAACATGATTAGCACCATCTTATGCAACAAATATATATATATATATATATATATATATATATATATATATATATATATATATATATATATATATATATATATATATATATATATATATATACCAAGACAAATAACGAATCACAGTATATCACGAAACAAATAGGATCCCTATAATAATACATATTTCTTTTAAAATAACGAGTTGATAGTTTTACTCATAATAACAAATCTCTCTCTCTCTCTCTCTCTCTCTCTCTCTCTCTCTCTCTCTCTCTCTCTCTCTCTCTCTCTCTCTCTCCTTTTCCGTTGGTCGTTTCGACCTAACACATTTTCGTATTTAATTTATAATAACAGAATAAAATAGGCTTAAGAAACATCTGCAAAGCATTAAATTGCGTTATAGTATGTGTGCCTCGTAACCAATAAATATACAGTCTAGTGTCGATAGTCTATAGTAACTTTGTATTATTGATTATGTAAAGGAAAGTGTATTCAGCCTTTACGCTGAATCATATTCACTTGGTGTAAGTTCAGTTTAAAGTCTTTCGTAAAGCCAAGATTCTTTTACACTCTCACTCCAATTTTCTTCGTAGTTTCTCCCTTATGTTTGAGATTGTAGGGGGAAATCGAAAGCAGAAAGTATTGCGATGAAACTATGTATCATATGAAATTCGTTAAGAATACGGAGATTAATAATACCCTTTGTAGTTAGTCGATAAGTCACTAGTAATTAAAGAGTGGAAATTCATGGTTGCTCTATAGGCCTAGAAACAAAAGCGCACAGTTTCAATAATATTTATATATGCACATTTTTGCGCCAACGGTGGATCACAATTTGATATACCTCTAGTATTGGTATATCAAAATGGATTATACCAACACAAAAAGCCATGTAAATTTTAAAATATATTGTATTATATTATATTATATTATATTATATTATATTATATTATATTATATTATATTATATTATATTATATTATATTATATTATATTTTTATATATATATATATATATATATATATATTGAGACAGCACACATATCAGCTTGCAAGGTATACATTTTAGTGCGTAATCAGATTTACACAAATGTGCTATTAATTAAAAAAATCAAACATATTTCCAAGAGTTTATAAAGTGTGTGTTTTGGGAGTTTTAAAACATATGGTTTTATAATGATATGATTTTTTTCATAATCTTCTTCTCATTTCCTGCTATGAGAAGGAATTACGCATCTCTTATGAGCGGGCTCAGTCCATCATTAGAGAGATAGAGAGGAGATAAAGGTGTAACAGATGATAATGTAGACACAGCTACATTCCTTTTGGGGATACTTGGCTAGCGAGTGTAACGAGGATCTGTAATAAATACAAGAGTTCTCATGTATTTGAAATGGGAAGCCGAACTGTTTATTTATATAATTGATACAGAAGATATATAATGATACATTCAAAAGATATACTTCACAAAACCTTTACATTGAAAAATACAGAGAATGCACTACAATGGTTTTCTTTTAAGTTTACCAACTTCATATGTTTGTAGCTGTCACATTCTATAAAGTGTTACAAATAATAGATCTGAATCAAATTAAAGATTATAAAATAGTTGCGATTAATGCAACAATCATTTTAAAGAAATATGTTTTACTTAATTTGGGATTAAGTACTAATTTAGAATATATTATAAAACATTATCCTTTATTCCTGAGAGAGTATATAAATTTCAAAATTAAATCTAAACATGAAGTCGGTAATCATTTTAATCTTGAAACCATTAGCATAAATACAATAATTATCAATTCTTAAAACAATTGAACAATCCATTATAATATAATATTTAGAATAAAAAAGAACTCACAAGATCATTGCAACTAGGAAGATTACAATAATAAAACTTTAACTTTCAAAGGTACTCACCCTCCAAGAAATTTAGAACATAAAAAGTCTGACCTGTAATAAATACAAGAGTTCTCATGTAGTTGAAGCGGGAAGCTCAACTGAATGCTAGCATCTTTTGGGGGCTTATTTATACTAGATCACGACACCTTGTAACCTTTTATGGTAACGTCTTAGATTTTTGAGGTGGGTAGGGCTAACACACACTCAGACTTCACGATTGCTTCAACTAGCGAGGACCGGTTTTATTCCCATAGAACTACGTATGTTTTACGTTTTAATTTCTGCCCTTGGATTTAACATCCAAGCCAAGATACTCAGTTGGAGAATATGTCAAGAATTTTTGCCATTGAGTGTAAGCTTAGTGAGTTTATACATGTATAATGCAGCAAACTTGTACCAGTTAGAGGCAGACTTTTTTCCTGTTTGTAAGGATTATTTGTTAAGTAAATTTACACATACAAGAACGAAACTTGCACTAATTGTAAGAAAACAATATTTATCAAGACAGAATATAGCTTTACTAAATAAAGTTAATCTACATATATTTTAATTGAAATTATTGACAATATAGTTTAATGAAAATGAGTCCAAAGAAGACTTAGTTTTAATACAATTTAGATAGATTTTTCATGTTCTTATTTATACTAAAATTTTCCCTCATAACAGTTTGAATTGTACAGCATAAATGAAAATCCCCTTTATTTTAGACAAAATAATCAACTTTCATGAGTGAATCGAGTATTTTGGGACTCATCGAATGACCTTATCACTTCCACTAAGACATAATAACTCTGGTTAAAATGGAAATATATATATATATATATATATATATATATATATATATATATATATATATATATATATATATATATATATATCACCTTTTAAAAGCATGTTTAGAAATGTAACTTAAAGATTATAAAAACGAAACATTAATAACAATTTATAATCATGACAAAAATCAGGAACACAAAACTCAGAACATAATTATACACCAAAGTCAATTACATAATATAAATTAAATGCTCATAGCAGTAGTTAAAGTACATTATTTTAAACATATTTTATTGTCGTATCATTAAAGACTATGAGATTGGGTACAATTTGTCTAACTAAGCTAGGTCTTTTCCCAAAATGCATGAAGATGATAATAGGATGACATACACTTTACAACAATTCAGTTACATCTAAATAGCGAGGCAAAAAAGTTTTTAATTATATTTTAAAGGATATGAAACACATCAAAGGTAATGACAATACAGATACAGGAATGTAATTAATAAAACAATCAAATAATGTGTATGTGACTGTGTATGTGTGTGTGTATGTGTGTGTGTATGTGAGAGAGATGTGATGATTGCACTCACCTTTGTCCACTTAGTTGAATTAATAATTTGCAATTTTGTTACCTGGTAGTGGATATATTTCTGAACATTTTGATGTTGACATCATTTGTTTCTTATATTAAAATTTTAGGTTGCTGCATTTAGTATGGAAAATATGAACGAGTGTTTTTGTTTCGAATTAATACCACACTAACTTGCATGCAAAAGGAGTAGCCTATTTATAATATACTCATTTTCTTATTCTAACTAAAACTTAATTATAAAACAAAATTCCACTAAACGAAACAAACTAATTGAATTTATGTTGTGTTAAAACAAATATTTAACCGTATATTCATCAATGCACAAGAACAATATTAATGCGCACATTGCACCTCCCAGCAATATTTGAACTTAGTCGCGCTCTCGATATCAGTTTCAAAAAGAATTGTCGTTTTAGTTCGACTGTAAATTGAAATTTGGAGCCATAATATGAATGAATGAGTATTGGAACAACTCTTCGAGTTGGTCTGGAAAGAGCTAATCGGGGGGGGGCGATTGTCAATTCTACTCAGTTACGTTGATTACGAACTGTCAATTAGGTTGTCAATTAAACATCATGGACATGCCATTTTGAGTTCAGTAAGGTGAATGTTAATGCAGATAAAAACGTAATCGAAATTAAAGTACAATTTCGCAGTGTTTAATCAATCTTTAGAACCGTTGACGGAAGCTTATTTAATGCGGATTTGCAGTACTAAGAAAGTGCATTTTTAGGAAATTCAAGATGCAAAAATCGATACACACACACATACATACATACATACATACATACATACATATATATATATATATATATATATATATATATATATATATATATATATATATATATATATATATATATATATATATATATATATATATATATATATATACGAAAATATATTTAAAAGGGCTCCAAAACCAATGAGATCTGGCTCAATCACGGCCATCACAGGGAATGAGAAACTACATTAATCAATTAGGAAATTTAAGGAAAATCTACATATTTAACTTTAATATAAAGGCTAAAATTAAAGATACTATCCCAAAAAGATAAGTATTAATCAATATCATAGCTTCCACAGTCCATCAATATATAGATTTCTGTATTTCTGTAAGTTCTTATTTTTATATCCACCTTACCCACATTTCAAACTCTTTCCAGTTCTCATGGCTTTAGTTTCAACACACCCACCCACACCCACACCCACGCACCCACGTACATATATATATATATATATATATATATATAAATATATCTATATATAGAGATATCTATATATATATATATATATATATATATATATATATATATATATATATATATATAATACTTTTATGTAAAAGAACAGATAGGATATCTTGTCCTTGGATAAGTGCAAATAAAACAATTTGCATTTAGGAGCAACAAACAAGTATACCATAATAAAGTAGAAAGTAATCCAAGTTTTGTTTAAAGAAGATAAGTTAGATAGAAATGAATATCATACTGGTATAAATCCACTCACGACTTAGCACACTCCAAGGAAAGAATAACATTTTTTCTGTCACAAAAATGTCTAGAAAACAATCAGAAAATTCTGAAACCTCCATAGAAAGATAAACTAATAAACCTGCAAAATATATACAGAACAATACTGGTCAAGACTAAATAAGCTATAATTACTTTAAAAATTTAAACTCATCCAATAAGAATATTGATGAGATATATACAAATGAGAAGCTATAAAATATAAAACATTACACAGTAGCAAATGAACCAGTCTCTTCTTAGGAAAAATCGCAAAGTAGTAAGAAATTTGATTACAAGCATTGTTTCAAAAGCTTGGACTACAAGGTTCATTAAACTGATATATAAAAGTAAGGGAGAAAAATCAGATCCTACTAATTATATATCAATTAACTACTGAGATGTCTTGGTAAGGTATTTACCGCTGTTCTTAATAATATAATTTCACTTTTTCAATCTTCTATCTGTGGCCCAGGTAGGTGTTCGGAAATACACTTAACAACTGATAATAGTTTTGCCTTGTCTTCTTTAATAGATCTTTTAAACAAAAGAGATACACCATTGTTTTTCACGTTTGTGGAATTTTCTTAAGCTTTCGACAGGGTTTGGAGATTGGCTTATAGAGAAGAAAAGAGTAACACTGGTGTAAATGGGAAACTACTGTAGGTGATAATGAATATGTATATGGATTTAACGTCTTTTTATTCCACGATGGAAAGATCTAAAGGCTATTTGATTGTAGTCAATGAGTTACACATGGCAAGAACCTTTCACCTATATTAATTGGCCTGTATATAAATAACTTAGAGGATCACATTTTGGCTCGAATTGTAAGAGTATTACATTTGATGTTCTGAATGGAAATATACTGAGATATTTAGATGGATTTGCTTTAGTCTAAGCAGCCGATACCGTTGTATTTGCAAGTAATTCAAGAGATATAGAAACAAGGGTGGGGATGAATGGGTGAAACGACCGAAAACATGGCAGCCGAAAAACTGTTGTTATCCATCAATAAAACCTCCATTGTGGAATCAGATGGTTTTATGAACAAGAATGCAAAACTTCTTGCCAACGATCTAAATTTAAAAGAGACTCACATATACGCCATAATGTAATCTGACCTAAAAAGATAGCCAACCGATGTGCCTGCGATTGAATAACATTGGATCTCTGTTGAAGCTTGAGTAATTGTTTATTTTCCTTTTTACATTGCAATTGTTAGGTAGCTAAGTGCGAAATTTTAGTGATTCAGAGCATTTTAATGATATAATGTTTTTAAGGAATTAAATAAATCTGCCACGGCTATAGACGATGTTACTGAAGTACATTTTCACGGGTCAGATTTAAAAACCACTGATGTTATTTACGTCACTCAGCGGTATATATAGTTCCCAAAGTGATCAGAGATTACTGTAATTATTGGATTATTTTTAACTTTGTTGACTCATATATGCTTCAAAGTATTCATTAGACATGATGTCGTGGCTACATGGATATAAGTGAGTGTAAAAGCTTCTTTGCTCATGCTCAGAGAAACCGCATGAATTCATCACGATAAGAGTACACGATCATTACACGTTATCTAATTGGTCTTTATAAAATATTTTATAAAGGTATGCATTTGTTGTATACGGAACTAAGAAAACATTAAAGATATTATCTCTACAATCGATCAATTGCAGCAAATTTGTCTGGCGGCATTTCCATGTTGAAAAATTAAGCTGATTTAAAATGATAGAGCAACGACGTGAATAGGGCATATATACAGTCGCAGTTGAGTATGGATTTATGAAATTGCTTCAACGTGAAATGGTATTATCATTGGCGGATTTACGCGAACAACTTGAGAGAGCTAAATTTATTCCATTGGCAAGTGCCATTAAGAAAATGTGATCAGTTTTGTTTTGACCTGATGAAACTTGGCTGTAAGTTCTCGTGCGATACAGCTAAAAAATCTTGCATTGAGATCTATGAAGACTCTTGCAGAATGCAAAGTATTCATCAAGGAGGAATAACACAAACAACAAAAATTAACAATAACAAAACAATAATATCAAACAATATAATTCTTTAGTGTTTTGTTGTTGTTATTTTTCTTTCGCCATAGTGTTCCGTTATGGTCTGCCACGTACATACAAATTAACTGTTAATTCTTAACTATGTGTGCCCAATAGATTACCGTATTGGTCGGTTAGACGTAAACGTATTCGTGACAGCGATGGAATATGACATCGGAGAAAAACAGGATTAGTTGGCACAGAAACAATCAAATGACCCAGTGGGACATCTGGAGAAACGCTGAAAAGAACATGTCCCTGCTGGCCCTACCCTTGTAATGTTTGCCCAGACGTGGTATTGCTACCGCCAATTGCGTCAGACACTAGATTTACAGACATCGTCGACGTGATATTGACAATGAACGACATCACATGAAGACAACCACTTATTGAATCGTTGTTATGTCGGAGAATATCTTGAATGCCTCCTATTCTGCCTCATACGGCAAAAATTTTCGGAAAATATTCATAAATTATGTCTTCAGGATCCCGCTGTAACATGTCTAAATCGATCCAAAATCGAACCTACGCAACTGATCTTCAGTGATCTTAAAATAGTAAAGAAATCTTTTGGTAAAAGTTTTCTCCTCTGCTAATCATTATATCACCACGCTGAATTGCCGTTTCAAATAAGAATTGTGATATAATTTTGTATCAGATTTCACCATGTTTATAAATTCTACCACGTTAATGAGTTAATTTTTAAGATATTCATTTCGATATTCTAGGACATACTTTTCAAATATTTTCCTTAGATATTTTGTGCACGATCATGTTCATGCACCATTTGTTCGGCTAAAAATTTCCTAAACATTTGCTAGAAATCGCATATTTGTACTCTTCTATTAATTGTGTTTCTAACCATGTTGCTTCATGTTAAACCCGCTAACAGTATGTCGTCCCGTCATTTCCGGTAATTGTTTTATACTAATGATCTCCAGATGCTAAGCATTCATCGTGGAATCTATATTTTGGTTTATCTGTATACACACTTTTATCTCTATTATCAAAACGCATTTGTCTGAATGCTTTTCTGTCTGATAAATATTTAGATCGCGCTGGTTGTAGCTGTCCAGTATAAATCGGTGCTTTCAGCGGTTATTCTAGCACAATTCTGACGGACGACTTATACATGTCAACGGCGTAATCTGGCGTTGTATTTCATTGGTGGCACTCAAAGTTGACTCGTGTACCTTGATATCGATCTTTGGTTCTTTTCCTGTTATTGATTTAATTCTGTGCTGAAGTTCGTTATTGGTTTGTTCTATTGATATGATAGCGTTGGTACGCTGACAATTTCCCAGAATGGGGATTGAGCACCAGCTGCATCAGCGTTGGTTTTATGCGAGAATACCAGTGAATAACTAGCACCTAATCCACCAAATGATTTTTTTCTTTGATATTTGCCTAACTATAACAATGTCGTAATTGTGCCAATGTGATCACAAGTAATAAACAATTAGGCGCCTTTATCGGTGCTGGAAAACCAATATCGAATTTCTGGCTGTGCTTACGTCTCTGATGGCAGAATGCGGCGTTGTGTTAGTAATTATCTGTTCCGGTGGTGTCATTATTATCAGTATGACAGATTCTAAATGTGGCGTTGACAAGTTTGAGTTCTTGTCTGGTATTGCACTGTCATTTAACCCCGCTCACAGTACAGTTGATATATTTGTGCACGCATATTTCGCAGCAGAAGTTACGTTTGTGTGCTCATGCAATGTTGTACTTGTACATTTAGATCTTTGTCCCCGATAATATTATACTAGCAACAGTGACAACAACAGAGACATGGATTCCAACCATAGGTAGTATCAAGCGAATCGCTGATAACGTGCTAATGAAGATAATTTGTCGGCGATATATTTTGTTTTATGTTTTTCGATGAATTATTCCATCTATGCCTTCCACGCATCAGGGTGATAAATTCACAATTACCGGTTTTAACGCGATCTACGGTGAAGGAGTCTGAGGAATTATTAAAGGTTTATTTAGAAGGATAACCCCAAAAGCTATTCGATTGCAAAATAATTAAGTATCAAGGCAATCGTAGTTCTTGTTCCTTATAAGGTTTTTGGCTCTGTTTGTGTTGTTGGTAAAGCATTCTCAGTGGTCAAAGACAGACTCAAAAATTATAACCACGAAAACCAGAGCAGAATGTGAAGTATTCCACCGCAAGCCTTTCAGTGACGCTGCCCAGCACTGAAGTCATGACAGCAACTGTCAGGTAAATAATAAATTAAACTGAAAATGAGCGGTTAAAAAAATAAGCTGGTGGGCCATCTCTGACAAAACGAGCTGCCGACGATATAGTTTAAAGAAACATAACCGTCAAATTAATAACGGGTATTAATCTGGTCGTCATTACTGATCGGTCACTTATTGATCAGTATTAGAACATAGTTTAGACAACAGTGAATATAAATAAAAATGTTTAAGTTTGTGTCTGATTCCGCATTTTACATGGATGCACCATTACTCGAGGATTAGTCTGTGCATGATTATCAGTATTATTTTTATCATGAATCATGTTAACCAGACCAACGTGGACGAATCGAACTACAAGTACAAAATACATAAAGGCGTGTCTTGCCCGCCGAGATATTTATTGAAGTTCACGGTAAACTTGGGACAAATGTTGACACCACATATCCAGCAAGTGAGATGTGGATTCGTTCATATTTGGTACTATGGAGTCGTTTACACTGCGCCAGATATGTTATTGATGATAGAGAAATCGAAGCGTGTCTCGATAATGTTGAATATGCTACGACAATTACCCGACGATGTTTCGTATTTCGTAAAGTTGATCTCGATTATTCTATTTCGCTAAACAAATTGCATAAACGATTATCCATTCTGTGCAGAATCAATGGTCATAGAATATAGTCTATTATCTGAAGAACACCAAGCGTCAGCATCATCTAGACATCATTCTATGGACAAAAAACTAGTACCAAATTTGCTTAATAAACGTAATTATGTTTTGCATTACAAAGATTTTAAAACAAGCAGTCGATGCTGGCCTTGTGCTGAGAAAAGTTCATCGTGTACTAAAATTTAATCAGTCGCCGTGGATGAGAGGTTGTATTAACTCGAACACTTCAAGAAAAGCTTCAGCGAAAACAGATTCTGAGAAAAATTTCTTCAAGCTTATGAGCAACTCCGTTTTTGGTAAGACTTTGGAGAATATTAGAAAACGCGTAAATATCGAACTAGTTAATGATATCAATCGAAGAAACAAAATTGTGTCAGATGATGATTTTGTGAGTATGAAAATTTTTAATGAGAATCGTATCGCGATACAAAGAAGAAAAACAAATATAAAACTTAACAAACCGATTTGCGTTGGAGCTTCAGTGTTAGATTTATCATTGTGGCTGATGTATGATTTTCATTATAATTTTGTCAAAAATCAACGGCTGGCCAGTTGTTGTTGTTGGTCTTAACGCCTTTTTCAGCACACGATAGGCTATTCATGGCGGCCAGTATTAATGGTGGAGGAAGAAACCGGGAAATCACCGGAAAGAACCACCGACCCACGAGAAGCTACTGGCAAGCTTTCTCACATATCCACATTCGCCGAATCCTAATTGACGGCCAGTAAATTATTGTGTACTGATACTGATTCGCTCGTATATGAAATCGAATGTGAGGAGGTCTATCAGGACAAATACGATAATCGATATCTTTTTTATTTTTCTGATTACCCACGTGACAGTAAATTTCATGACGACACAAATAAAAAAGTTATTGGTAAGTTCAAAGATGAAATGAACTCGAGTATTATAAAATACATTATCGGATTACTCAGCAAAATGTATGCCGTATTGTTTGACAATAATAAAATAACGGACAAAGCAAAAGGTCTGCCTTGCAATTTTGTTAAAAAGTTTATGAAGTTTGGTGACTACAAGTATGCGCTTGATGGCGGTGTTAGTTTTATAAGAACTAGGGCTATTCAGACGAATCATCATAAATTCGAAACAGATGTCAATATCAAACGTGGATTAAGCAATTTTGATGATAAACGTTATTGCGAAAATGGGGTAAGATAAACTTGCACTTGGGTACTATCATGACAATAGATCTATACTTGACATTATCTCTTCCGACTGAAATTTGATCTAAACTTAAGAAATAATGTTTGAAAATTTGACAGTGACAAATAACTACAATGGCAAGATCAAATATCTAATGACAGACGGCAAACAATTGACAGTTGAAAATAATAATGAAACATCAGGTATATGTTTTAGTGGTAACCGTGACAAGCTAAACATTTCGCTCATCAGATCTGATAACAGCGAGTATTTCAATTATCTCGAACAATTGTATCAAAAGTTGCTAGTGGAATTTAAAAACTTTCACCATCCGATCAGTCAACAAAAATATACTTAACTAACAATTGATTTGGATCTGTCAAAACTATATTTTATATATCGGTCAAAAATATATTTTATCGATAAAAAATATCCTCTAAGCAAAACTTAAATAAAAGATTTGTTCGAATGTCGTCGTTGTGTAAGTGGTAAAGTTTAGTCTCTATCATCGTGATAATGAAATATTTCTAATATCAACAGTTGAAACGTTGATCATTGGTAATGAGTTATAAATAATGTACTTACCTTATTTGACCTGTTGAAGATGTCCGCTTGAGCGAAAATCACACAATGATTATAATAGGAGCCGAGCTCCTTATATACTGCTGTAATAGAATATTCTAAAACGTTATAAAGTCTCACAAATACGAAGTTTTATTTTCCGTGTGGGCGTTTATGTGACCTCCATATGACGTTTTAGTGATGACTAAGAAAGTTATCTGGCTCGGCTTCTATGGAAATATTGATTAAAGCAACATCTGTTATATAGCTGGCTCACAGCGCGATTATTGATTAAATTACCTTACGCAACATCTGTTACTAAGTCTAGGCATTTTGTGTAAAGTTATAGGATTATATTTGCGCTAGAACCAGCCTTGTGGTTTTGTGTAAATTGTTTGGGGTGGGAGTTTCAGGACAGAGAGAGAGAGGGGGTAATTTGTGTTTGTTTTGATAGTTGAAAGGGGAAGGTGAGAGGGGGTCTTGCGCTGAAACCAGCATTTTCCTCTACTACTTTGTCTAGCTTAAAGATTCCATAGTGAGCGCATTATCACTTATTATTATTGTCAAAACTACAAATTAATTAAAAATCACTAATTCAGCATACATACGAGGTTTTACTGTATAGTAATGTAAAGTAATATTTTTCCAACTACAATAAGTTGCCGTAATCTCAATTCTATTCACACTTTAGCCATGCCCTCTAACACGTGTCAGTCTACGAGAAACACCTATGTACTATTAATAACTCGTCGAGATTTACAAAGAGACCGATAATTGCACACTCTATTGACTTATCAACCTGTTACATTAAATACAAATTTTAAAATACTATAATATTTGATGAATAAAATTATACGATCTAAATGCATGTGCATGTTGAATGTCTGTCTGTTTGATATAGTTATATATTTAATTGCAGATATATATATATATATATATATATATATATATATATATATATATATATATATATATATATATATATATATATATATATATATAAGAGTCTGGTGAGTGGTCGAATGGTTAAGGCATACAGACCAACCTTCGATAAACCAGCGAAAACGACTTCATGAGTTTGAGTTCAAAACGCGATATACATATTGTCAGGTCTGCAACAGATGCTATAGATAGTGTCGGGGCCCAAGTAGCGGTGGGAGAGATACTTGCGATGCAATGAGAAAAGGCGAAATATCGTTAAATGGGTAATTGTAAATTTATAAAATGTATAACTAACCCAGGTGTACTTACCTGGGCCTCTCCGAACCCAAATAAGGGTTATATATCTAAAGCATCCTGGGTTAACTTGTGTGTGTGTGTGTGTGTGTGTGTGTGTGTGTGTGTGTGAGAGAGAGAGAGAGAGAGAGAGAGAGAGAGAGAGAGAGAGAGAGAGAGAGAGAGAGAGAGAGAGAGAGAGAGAGAGAGAGAGAGAGAGAGATTAGAAATTAAAACCCCCAAACCCTCTGAATTTCTAAAAGTGCAAAATGTTTTAAATTACGCACTTAGAAATCCAACAATTGCAATGGAAAAAGAAAAATGGAAAAATTGGGTCCTCTGAATCTCTAACACTTCGCACCTACAGATCCAACAATTACAATGGAAAAAAGAAAAAAATGTAACAGTTACACAAGATTCAACAGATGTTCACCGTCATTCAATCTATTCGCAGACACTTCCTTTTGCTTTTTTTGTAGGTGAGATTACAGTACAGTGGCTCTGAGTCTTATATAAATTGAGGTCGCTTGCGAGAAATGTTGTCTCTGGTGCATAAAAGCGTCTGATTCCATGATGGAGGTTTTATTGATGAATAAGAAATATGTTTTGGGGCGCCATATCTTGGGGCTTCCCTACCCTTGATGCTGATATGCAAAATGCAATTCAGTTACTGCCAAAAATAAAAACTTGTCATTGACACTAGAAAAAGGAAAATTGAGATTTTTGGGAAATGAAGGAACAGGAAAATACGAAGTTCATATTAGGAGATACGGACATTCAATTTGTTAGAAATTATAAGTATTTTGGGATGACTCTAACGGAGAATTCTAGATATTTCGCAGGGATTTAGAAACATAATTAGCCAAGTGATGAAAGCTATGTCATTCTTTGAAAAAGAATATAAATCTGAACTTGCAGTTTGTCAGCTTAATCGTTTTGAAATAACAATAATAGCAATTCTCATACATAATTTTAAAACGGTGTGTGTTATTAGATTTTAACGCAGCTTTAACGGTTTGAGTCGTATCTCTACTATGTTCGTTGAAGCAGTTTATAGTGATGTCTAGCACTGCTAAGACATGTGGCATTATGTTACGACCAGTCACGTTATCTGACACCAGCCCAACGAGTCCTAACACTAACATGTTAGTATCATTTTTAGAAGTCTTTGGTACGACTCGGCAAGGATCAAAACCAAGCACTTCCAGCGTTCGAGGCGGACATTGTAACCACATAGGCCACTGCGATGGTCTTGAAAGGCGGATTTAAAGTAAGAGCAATAGTTGGTCAAGGGCGTTTTGCAAAATTACAAAGCATATTTATGTTAAATGACTTTAAAAAATAAAGCAAATATAATGTAATTTTGAAAATGGAATCACTGTTTACTGATAGAAAAAAAAGATTGGAAAGTTTGCCTAGGTATGAAAAAATGGGAACGCTTTACGTGCAAAACTGTGTAGGTGATGAATTTAGGTATCCCCTTGATAGAAGTTATTTCAGAGAACCTGTCTGTCTATATGTCTGTGATGCCACAGTGCTAGATATTATGATAAACTGCCACACTGCAGATATAGTAGTTATATGACTAAAATTGTTAAAGCAACGACAAAAACCCAACATACAAACATATATACACGTACACAAAGGATTAGTTATGCAAATGTATAAACCTTCTCATTTCAAACAAGTAGTCAAAAGAACATGATTGTTCTTGACAATTATTTAATAGGGTTTTCAATTGGTCTTCACCATCATATACATACATGTTAGCAAGTAAACACTACGTTCAAATATGCTGCACACTGATGCGTGACTTCATGCCTAGGCTCTTCACGGTCATTGTTTACCGATATAATTGTACAGAAACAATTAAGTATCAATAATACTATCTTTATCGCATTTACTTTAAGAAATTATCATTGCCACATTAAAATAATATCACTCACATAAACATTTGAAATCAAATATATTGTTTCTTTCCAGCACCAATTTATATCCCCGATGACACCTTTGATTTATAGAGAATGAATGGATGAACGAATTAATAATAATAATAATAATAATAATAATAATAATAATAATAATAATAATAATAATAATAATAATAATAATAATAATAATAATAATAATAATAATAATATCAAGATTATTAAAATGTTCATGATATATTGAGAAACTACAAAGTCAGAATAAATGAACAGCAAATTAAACATTTACTCTAAACCTCTTCCTCCGTTAAGCGGGAGGCATGGTGATGCAGCAAATTGGTGGAGGGAGTATTTTCCTTCAAAGTCTCCTACGTTCTTATTCAGGCACTGATAGCTATGTATTCATTAAAATATTCTTCAAAATGGCTCATGTATGTTCTAATCGACTGCTCTCTGCCAGACTCATTGATATAGTATCTCGATACATGATTAAAAATACTTTTCAGCACGTAGATTGTCGAGAGGAAATAAACAATGCGGAGGAATCTGTGTTATAATGACTATCATTTTCTATGACAATTATGTGACAATTAAACAATATGAAATTAGTTTATAATTTTATGAACCTTTCAGACTTTTAATACGGTCCAAACCTTTAGCAGTCTGGTAGACAAACAACGACTAAATACCAGGTTATATTTATCGGATGCAGTCAGCAACATTTTGTGATGGATTTTGTGGGACCATTTTAATTAAAAATAAATTTCTAATAAAAGTTCTCATATTTTCATTTATACTTTAATGTATGTACATAAATATAAATAAGGTCCTTAAAAAAGATAAAACCTGTTAATATTCGGAAAACACACTAGTGGCAGTGAAGTTTCGAGAAAGCGAGAGGCTGCATGTGTTAAAGAAGCATTCCAAAACACAGAAAGAGTACGGAAAAGATGAATGATAATTATATGAAAAAAATCTGAACGAGTTGGGAAACACGTGAACATAAACTAGGTCATATACAGGTATGCAGGGTCACGATTGGTAAGTAATATCTAGTACCATTTTGGTAAATAGCATTTTGTGTGAGATTGTCCTCTTTGGAAGTGGAAAAAGGCTAATATTCTCTTCGTGCGATTTAGTCTTTTTACCGAATTGACTTCGGACGACCGAAAGCATCCTCTGAATGAGGTATGGAAATGAAAACACAATTCGTACATATTTAGATTAAAACTATCTTCTTCGCAAAAACATTTTCCAAATATGGTTCTATGCTAATACTACAAATTTATTAATTAAAAGATATGGAGATAAAACTTAAAATTTGATTTTAATGAAAAATCATAGAAAATTGAATCGTAAAATTTAAATTTTTAAAGTTATTGATTTGGTAATATTTTGGTTTCCATACGTTTCCTCTGGAAATTAAAGAGGAGTGCCCCTTGCTTTAATTTTTAATGTATTTAACTTAATTTTCGGAGACTTATCGGATAAATAACTTTTTGTTACAGAAAGCTACTCTTCCGTTTACAAAGTCCATTTTAATCCGTCCATTTACAGGAATGTAGAAATGAATTAAGACCCCAAGCATGACACACAAGACCAATTTACAGTTTAAATAATCCCCTCATCCCCAAAAGAACTTTGTCTACTTATTAGAATAAGTATAAACGGATTTCAGGTCCATAAAAAGAAACTTTGAGTACGATTCCAAACATTTAAGACTGACGCCAATGAAAAAATACATTCCCATAATTTTAACTTATTAAGGTTACATCGCCATAGAAGACAGGTTTCATTTATTAAGAATACAATAGAACTTACAGGGAAAACACTGCATTTGCAATAATAGTGTCATTTTCCTGTATCACGTCCTTTCGAGGTCGTTACA
This sequence comes from Potamilus streckersoni, assembly GCA_016746295.1. Classification (NCBI taxonomy): domain Eukaryota; kingdom Metazoa; phylum Mollusca; class Bivalvia; order Unionida; family Unionidae; genus Potamilus; species Potamilus streckersoni. Next base: position 328,278 of record JAEAOA010000551.1, on the reverse strand, counting down.
ATTGTATCCTAGTGATACACATAAACTTATATGCCAGACACATGAACTTCGCCAAGGGAACATTTATAAACAGTTAAAAACGTTTTTCTAATATATAGTCTAAATGATTTGTGCAAGCTGTAATATACACTAAATGTGGTTACGCTTTCAACAGTCTCCGCATAAGACACGTTTCTTATTTGAAGTATCACTCATTATCTAAATGTTTCGTTTACTTTTTTGTTGCCGAAGCATTTTTGGTTTTCTCAGTTCCCACTCTAGACAATCAGCTTTCTCTGCGACAGAACTCACAGTGTTTTGCCATAGCGAAGATTTTCTTGCAGGATCTCCTGAATCGGATGTCTAATAAAGTATAAATGATGGGATTGGCCACGTTATTTAAAAAGTAGAGTCTGAAAAAGAATGCAAATAAAGCGAAGCCTCTCGGTGACAGAGTAAACACCATTGCCACTTTAAAGGAAAGGCCGCAGTAGATGATATAGGTGATGATAAATATAACTGTCAGAATGAACCAAATCAGGGTCTTGTATGGGAACTGTCGAAATCCAAATCCTGACGTTTGGCGGTTGAACATTCGTCGTTTTGAGGCTACATCATTGCTCGATAAGCGGCGGCCAGTCGAAGAGAAATTGCTGAAAACGCTACTTTGTTTTCTGAGAGTTTTCTTTGGTTGCTGATCTTGTTGTTGCTTTACTTCAATCTGAACTCCGCCGCTCGAAGTTTTGACATCTTCAGGTCCCAAGAAGACTTCATTGACGGTGGATTCCTTTACTGATGAGTCGAAAGATCTGCTGCTTGAATCGAATCTTAGAGTGTTACCCACAGTATGGGCTCCCCAGTTCTTAACGATGACTCTTCCTATCATTATGTACATAAAAATGCAAGCTATTGAAACAATCCCTTGCAGTATGAACAAAACATACTTGTAGACGACTCTCCACAGACTTTTCTGATATTTTTTCTCCGCTCCACAGAGGTATACTACTGTACGACCACCATATATGTTCTTCATCGGACCACTTTCTATGCCACACATTTGGGCTGCAGGCCACGATAAGATAATCGAAAACAGAATACATCCCATGCAAAGTTTGAACGCCAAAGCAGGCCACATTTGCTTTTTCATTGGTTGATACACTTTCCTAAATCTGTCAATTGATATTAGGGTCAGAGTTAGAGCTGCGGAGCTAGAACCAAAGACATTGAAATAGCATTTAATTTTGCAAGCAGCATCACTCTCAAAGGAAAAGTAATGGAAGTTTTTTGCAATCTCTGCGGGAATGAGTGAGACACACGTTATTAGGTCTACGACGGCAAGACATAAGACGAATATTTTGAAGTTGCTGTTTTTGTACTCTTGACCAATTGAGAATACAAGAATAACAATAATATTGCCGACGACGCCGATGACCGCCAGGATAGCGAGAAAGATAGTAAACGGAAAAAGCGCTTTTGAATACCTGGCGTTCAGATGATCCAGGCTCTCATATATGCTTGCTGCCGATATATTACTCGTTTCGTTATCCATTATGCTTCCGTTGAGTTGTTTCTGTCATTCAAATTAATATTAATTGTAGTATTCTCCAAACAATGGCAGTTAGATATATCTTTTATCCAGCACTGTAGATAACTATTCTGAACAATCGTTCTCTTCTTGGACAAGAGTTATTAGTTATTTAAGATAGGTACGTCCAGACATATGTATACAAATATACATTATTCTTTGCTAACTGCAAATAACATTTGTAAATAAAGTTTAAAGAAAACGAACATCGAGATTTACGCAAGTTCTAGAGCTTGTACATCTTACATTTAAATCATGGTTCGAATTTATTCTCTCCTTTGTGAAGTACATGTAGAATTACAGGCACAGATTCCATACGTCAATAGTCCGGAAAATGTAATAAAGGCTTTAGTAGAAATGTCCATAAATGTTGATGACTGCAAGTACTAGCGAATGCACTTTGACGTAGAAATGCCACACAATCAATGTACAGAGAAGTAGTCTCGATGACTGAATCAACTGCCTCAGTTGTACATACAATAATATTGACCGACAAGGTGGAATGTGTTCCTATTGGCTGACGAAACTGAGGCATTTAAATAACATCATTTTATAAATATCAGGTTTTTTATTATAAGTAAGTTTGAAATATACTCGAATGATAGATTTGTTTTTACTAGGTTGTGGTTTTATGATCCATTGGATATTCATAGACAGTTCGCCTGCGTCGCTTGGGTAAAATCTAAAGCGTTTCTTCTGAAAAATAGGTTACTCTTTGTTGTAGCGCTCGTTGTTGCGGGCGCATAATTCAAGTTATCGGCAATCACTCTAGACTAATGAAACTATTTTATTTACTATTATATAAAAGTTGATGATGGTCGTCAAATCATCTGAAATTGTTCCTTTCATGTCAAAATGAACATATTATTATCATTAAATAAAATCATCATGCTTTTACTACGTCACTCATTTTTTCTTCTCAAAAGCGAAAGAGATTAGCCCCACCCACCCCAATCCAGAGTATACTAACAAAGCAATCACTATTATTGCAAATCAGTGAACAGTTTGAAAATACGATTTTACTTCTGTCCATAATTTTCTTGCGATTAATGCCATTGGTTGAATACAAATTACAATTACTCACTTCATTATGTCAATCGAACTTGGTGTTACATTTTTTGTGCTGAAAGTGAATGATATTTTGTTAGCTGTTAAAAGCGACAATTCTCTTTTAACTGTGCATATGCTTAATTGCAATATCCACCTAATATGGTTTATTCATGAACTCTGATTATTGGACACATTGAAGTGATCTCTAAATGAATTAATTGGAGATTTAAATATAATAGGTTGTGCTGATGTATGTGTGTGTGTGTGTGTGTGTGTGTGTGTGTGTGAGAGAGAGAGAGAGAGAGAGAGAGAGAGAGAGAGAGAGAGAGAGAGAGAGAGAGAGAGAGAGAGAGAGAGAGAGAGAGAGAGAGAGAGAGAGAGAGAGAGAGAGAGAGAGAGACTATGAAATAAAATAAGCTTCCGGAAAAGTGTAGGTGTGAGATTAAAAGAACAATCAGATCGAGTGCTTACATCATAGGCCACAAACTTAAAATGTGCAGGCAATACATTTCATTAAAATCGCCCATTCCAACCTTTGTTTTAACCTGATTTAATACAATGTTGTTATTAATTACAGAAGCCGAATCGTAAAGAAAAATATTACAAACATTACTATTGTAAGCAACCTGATATGACGGAAAATACGTTTTGTTCTTGATTCTAATCTAAGAACATGTGGTAATAATAATAATAATAATAATAATAATAATAATAATAATAATAATAATAATAATAATAATAATAATAATAATAACAACAATAATAATAATAATAATATCAATAATAACAATGATGGTATTAGTAGTAGTAGTAGTAACACTTATAAAAACAAGAACATCGACCACAACAACAGTAATAATAATAATAATGATACAATATTAAGAAAAAATTGCTTAAATATACTCAGAACTTATGTAGAAATAAACTTAATGAAGGTGTAATTATTTTACGCGTAAGTTTTGAAGCCGTAGTCTTTCCAAACAAGAAAACGAATTGAGTAATCTTCTTGACCTGATGTAAATAACTGATTGTAACATTTTAATTATCTCAAGGTATGTATGTATGTATGTATGTATGTATGTATGTATGTATGTATGTATGTATGTATGTATGTATGTATGTATGTATGTATGTATGTATGTATGTATGTATGTATGTATGTATGTATGTATGTATGTATGTATGTATGTATGTTTCTTAAAAAGGAAACTAGGCTTGCTGTGCATCCTTTCGATGAAAAATGTATGCAGCGAGTGCTGTATCACTAATACAGCTTAATAATATGCATATCTGTTATTTATATGACATACAGATATTTGTCGTTTGAAAGGATTTAGGATTGACTGCAGGAAGCTATTCACCGAGTGATGCTCACATCCTTGCTTAGTGTGACAGTTAGAAAATATTGTGTGCCTTTTATGGCTATTTACAATCACCTTTGCATATTAATATGTATAATTGTTGTTTATTTTGAGTTTCCATTTTTATTCACAATGATTAAATCAATATAAGTTACACTTATGATTTAAACATGAATGATGGTTTTAAGGAAGAAAGTAGATCACTACAAGCATATAGTTATAGTCCGAATATACCGCCTCATTTGTTTGTAACACCCACCGCACCAAACGATTTCAGTAATTTAAATCTTTAGTGTCATAAACAGTTTATCGATCGTAATTAATTCATTGATTTATAATTTCTCACCTGATTGTGACTAGAGTGGCCCTAACACTGTCATCGCCTGCACCGTTTTTGCTTAACGGACTTTCCAAACTAATACGACGCCATATTGCGTACATTGTTGGGGGGGGGGTCTCTTTTCTTCGGATAATAGAGCAACGGTGGCCAAACCGAGGCTCGCGAGCCGCATGCGATTCTTCTGTGTTCACATTACGGCTCGCGAACAATATATGGAATTAAAACTTTTCGTTTGAAATATATAATAAAAAGGAGATGTAAACTGTTAAATTTCCGGTTCTGGTTCCGGTAAAAATCCGCATTTTGAAGTATTGACTATTACTGTTAGTCCTACTAAAGTTAGTTACTTGTTATTTAAAAGTTTAAATCAAATATGGCAAACAAGTTGCAGGAAACAGAAATATAAGGAAGAAAATAGAAAGTTTCTACCAGATTGGGAAGAGGACTTTGCATTTATCGATAAAGACGGTAAGCCAATTTGCCTTATCTCGCAAAAACCGCTATCAAATTACAAAGCAAGCAATTTGAAGCGACACTTTGAAAAAAAAAACTCATGAGGAGTTTGCATCGCGATATCCGCTGAAATCTGAATTAAGAAAAAGCAAGCTTGCTGAGTTAAAGTCTGGAATGTGTCAGCAGCAGACACTACTTTCTGCTTTCAGCAAAGAAAGTGTCACTTCAACTGAGGCAAATTATGTCATCGCTTGGAATATTGCTCGTGCTAAATGACCTTACTCTGATGGGGACTTTATTAAGACGAATATCGAGGAAGTAATTTTAATATTAGATCCAAATTGATCCAAACTTAAGCGATTGATAACACAAATTCTAATGTCACGCCACACCAACGAAAGACGTATTTCAGACATTAACGCTGATATTGAAGGAAAAATGACGAACTATTTAAAGAACTGTAGCATTCAGTTTGGCTCTTGATGAATCAACAGATATTCAACATACGCCACAATTGGAGGTGTTCGTTCCTTATGTTTCATTAGAGGTGGCTGTAAAAGAAGAGCTATTAAACTTAGTGGCACTGAAAGATATCACTCGCAGTACCGATGTCAAGAATGCCCTTGATAAAACACTGAACTTGTAAGTGTGGCAACAGCTGGAGCACCGTCATTGCTTGATAAAAATGCAGGTCTGATGGAGCTTTTAACGAATGATGCAAAATATCCGGATATTTTTCCTGTACACTGCATCATTCACAGAAAAAATCTTGAAGCCAAATATTTTAAATTAGAAAGTGTAATGACAAGAGTTCAACAAATTGTGAATTTCATTCGTTCAAGTGCAAAAAATCACCGGCAGTTCATAATCTTAATTGGTGAGCTAGATCTGATCTCGAAGACAAACCAGAAAATCTTTCATTCCACTGTGTTGTTAGGTTTTAAACAGATTTGAAGACGTGCTTGGACCCATTATTGCTTTCCTTTCAGAAAAAGTCTTACCCGTGACGTTACTACTGTTCCATTCCCTTTGTCCCTTTACAGACCCATCAAGTTCAGTTCCCCTTGTCCCTTTACAGGCCCACCCTGCTCAATTCCCATTGTCACTACACAGGTCCACTATGTTAATATCCCCTTTTCCTTATACACAATGTTAACTTAATATTATCCCTATATAGACCCACTTTACTAATCATGCGCCTTTCCTAAATATACGGTTTTACATTATAGGAAGTGAAGTACGAAATATATTGCAACATAAAGATTTCATTACTTTGTAGTGGAGCTATAGGTTCATTGGTAAGTATAGAAAGTCCGACTTGCCTCAAGGCAACATTAGGAAATATTAAAGTTACTAATAACCATTTTCCTCCACATCATCAGCGTATAATTATTATTATTATTATTATTATTATTATTATTATTATTATTATTATTATTATTATTATTATTATTATTATTATTATTATTAAATATTATTTTTTGTTATTAATATTTTTATTATTATTATTATTATTATTATTATTATTATTATTATTATTATTATTATTATTATTATTATTATTATTATTATTATTATTATTATTAAACAAAGGTACCATAAAGCACATTTTTTCAGTACCTTATTATGAAAACTGACAATTTCCCAATAAATCCTGAAATGGAAACTAAAAGAGATGAACCTTTTTTTTTTTCTAGACTGCTATCTAACTTTGTATCAAAGTTAATGCTGGGTGATTTCAGACCATGCCCTAAGGGCAATCCAGGGCGCAGCAACAGCCTTATCAAACGCGGGGCCCAATATTGATCATTGGGCGGGGACCCTAGGTTTATGGGCAGGGCCCCTGTGAGCACAGCATTTGGAAATAAACTTTTAAACAATTTTTATATGATATTGAACTTAAACTTTTCTTCCATCTCTTTAAAATGACTATCTATTTTTGTATATATTTCTAAAAATGACTAACGCGAGGGACTCCTGTGAGTCAAATAGGTCCAATCGGCCTAGGCCGGCCTTACCACAGCGTTCTGCTCTGCTTAGGTTAATTTTAATAAATTTCGCCAGGGCTTTTCTTTTGAAAAATATGATCTCGTCGCTTTTGTTGTGCTTCTTATTGTGGACGCCTAATTTAAGTTATCGCCATTCACTCGGGATGCCTGAAACTATTATATTTAAAATTTTAAACGTTGATGATGTTTGTCAATTATGCTATAATCGTTCATCATATTAAAAAAACAACACATTTTACTATAATTATATGCAGTCTTCTTTCTCTTCCTGTATCAATCAGTGTTTTCAAAAGCCCGAGATTAGTCCCACCCACCTTAAACCCAGAACAATCCTACATAATAATCGCAATGAATGTAAATCCATGGAAACTGTGAAATACGAATAAACTTATGTCCATTATTTGTTTGTTTATTAATGTCATTGCTTACATACAAATTATGATAGCTCTAACATATTTAAAGATGTTATTTGAACTTGACGTTACAGTTTTATGCTAAATATGAATTACATTTTGTTAGCTGTTAAAAACGGCAATTCTCTTCTAGCTGTACATAAGAATGATTGCAATCCCCACCTAATAGCGTATATTCATGAACTCTGACTATAACACACGTTGGAATAATCTCTAATAAATTAAATGGTGATTTAAATGTAATCGGTTGCGTTGACGTGTGTGTGTGTGTGTGTGTGTGTGAGTGAGAGAGAGAGAGAGAGAGAGAGAGAGAGAGAGAGAGAGAGAGAGAGAGAGAGAGAGAGAGAGAGAGAGAGAGAGAGAGAGAGAGAGAGAGAGAGAGTATCAGATAAGTTACCGGAAAGGTGAAGGCTTGAGATAAGAGAGCAATACTGTTTACTTCCTTAAATATTGATAAGTATGACAGCTTCACGGTGTAATACAATTCTTAAAACCATGTCAGTTGCTTTCTTCTTAGGCCACAACCCTATAATGACCATGTGCTAAATTTTATGCAATAAGCCTTTACAAACCCATATTTTTTCCTGATTTGCAATAATTTTGATATTAATTAGAGAAGCTGTTGCGTCTCGAAAGGGTGTTATAAATGTTATTATTGTAAGCAACCAAATAGGATGGAAAAGAAGTTGCATTCATTGCACAAAATGTTGATAACATAAAATAATAATAATAATAATAATAATAATAATAATAATAATAATAATAATAATAATAATAATAATACGAAGAAGTAGAAGTAGAAGACAAAGAATAGAAGCAGTAGTAGTAGTAGTAGTAGTAGTAGTAGTAGTAGTAGTAGTAGTAGTAGTAGTAGTAGTAGTAGTCGTAGTAGTAGTGGTAATAATAGTAATAATATTTTTAATAACAACACCGACAATAAACAACAGTAATAATGAAAACGATAACAACATTAAGAAGAAGAAGACGAAAAAAGAACTAGACATTTAGAGCCCAAAGAGAAACAAAATTAATAGAGACATAATTTGTATACTTAAGTTTTAAAGCCGGAATCTTTCAGAGCTAAAAAAATATGAAACGAGTCATCTTCTTTGACTGAAGAAAATAGATGATAGAAACTTTTTAATCATCTCACTGTCAAGCATGTAATAAATGATTTTGTTTACTTCCTACTACAATCAATTTCACTTCCAAGACACCCTCAAGATAAACACGGGTAAGTATCTGAAAATTATACCGATGTGTGCTGACAGTTATGAAATAGCATAACTGTTGTAATAGAATTGTAAATATTTATTGCACCTTAACGTGACGATTCATTTAAACATCAGCCATAGTTTCATATGGCTTACAAGTAAGAATAATAGATAAATTCCGTCTGGAATAAGACGAGTAAATAAGTTGCACGTGGATGTGAAAAATGATTTTGTTTATTCAAAATAATCGAGGTTTAAAAATATTGTCAAGTTTAATGTTTTGCATAAAATATTATACTTTATATTTATTGACAAAACCAAAAATATAATTTAAATAAATTCCCGGTCGAGTCATACCAACTACTTACAAAAATAGTACTAACAGCTGCCACGCTTGGCGCTCAGCATAAGAGTGTCAGGACAGGTATGCCTGGTGTCAGGATAATGTGACTGGGTGGGACATCATGCCGCATGTCTGAGGCATCACTATAAAGTGCGACACTTCAGACATCGTAGTGATATGATTGAACAATTGTTAAACTAATGTTCAAAGTCATTATCACATAAATTCATGTAATTTATATAAAAAACCAAAACTGATGCAAAGTGACATTTTTAAAATTGTTACTTGTTAAAGAGGGTGTTGATCGTTGGCAAGAATAACTATGTGGCCTGTTTTATACCCTTTTGAAGACTACGTAAGCGAATTATTCATTTAGGAATAGACACATAACATACTGAAGAGTTAGATTTAGACTTCATTGTTTTGTAAAATACACCCGAGTTCACATTACATTTTTATATGGCGATTAATGGCTAACAGATGTATTTTAGATACATCAGACTCAATAGTTCTTGTTACTTAATACAATTAATGTTTGATAAAGGGATTAAACAAAAGTTTTAAACTCCGTCTGGAGATCAGACATGGTCACACTCTATTTACCTCACTAGCCGAATGAAACAGGAAACTCAAAAACGTTTTGAAGCAAAATCAAATTTGGCGGTAGAAATACGGGCCAAAATGTATATTTTATATACTACAGACTTTCCTAAGCTGCAACTCAGACAGATAACAGGCCGATTGGAACTGATCCAAGCATGCAAAAGTTTCTGTTGTAAGAGTTACCTCCGATAGACCATTACTTACAAATTGCTAACGAAACACTAATACGTAAAAGTCTATGTATAATTAAACACAGTTAAGTAATAAAATATAAATTATATATATAGAATATATATATATATATATATATATATATATATATATATATATATATATATATATATATATATATATATATATATATATATATATATATATATATATGAATAGAAATATATATCAGGTGGGTACATATTGTATACTATGTACATATGTACATACTGGAATTCATTTAAGCCATATATTGGCATGGGTGTGTCACTTTCGGGACGTACCGGAAATCCTGCGTCAAAATTGTCCATACGTTGAACATTGGGGGTACATTGTAAAATTACTAAAAATGGCTGACCTCATTTGGAGCTACACTGTTACATTAGGGATGCCATCTTGAATAGGCCGAGATAAAGACATGATAATGAGCTCTCTCAAAGGATCGTGTGGCGAGCTAGAATTAATTGGCTTGTTTAAGCAACCGATAAAAGTTCACAACACGGATGCAAGTGTTGTATATAGGAAGATCAGGTATTTGCGTTTCTTTCAAGCGTTTGCTTGTAATTGGTTTTAATATGAGTAGCATATGGGGTTTGTTAAAGAAAATCCATGGCCCAAGGCCCGTTAGTGAGGCGGGAACAAGAAACAAAAGCCTATTAATGTCAAATTCTGGAACAAATATGATCGAGAACCATTTATTAGCAAATCAGTTAACTTCGTCCACAGATATTAAAGAAATTCTGACACGTATTTTAGCAGAACTTTAAACTATGGTCAAAACTTACACTGAACTCAACTAGAAAACAAACTATGTTTCATGTGATCTAATGCAGGTGAATAAGGAGCTTCGGAGACGAAAATGAAAACTTTCCTATAGGACGCTATAAATACAGACGACCAATAGTAAGGGCAACATAATCGGACGTGTAGATAACAAGGGAGATAAAGTTGATAGCTCTATGCGGAAAAAGAAAAATTTCGGTAGGATATCATGGGATGCAATTTTATTTGATAAGACACATCTGGTAGATCAAGATATTGTGTCAGGAATATGCATTAATATGCAATACTGCGTTGAGCTACATATTTATTATGAATTATCAAAAAATATCGAAGAGATAATTCGTATAGTTGTATATATTTCACAGGAGAGATCGCCATTGTATGAGCATACAAATGAAAAAAAAATTGATTTGTTGAGAAGTTAGAAAGAATTAA
>JAEAOA010000551.1:280000-312500 GCA_016746295.1 Potamilus streckersoni | reverse complement strand
AGAGAGAGAGAGAGAGAGAGAGAGAGAGAGAGAGAGAGAGAGAGAGAGAGAGAGAGAGGATATAAATTATACTACCGGAATAGGGAAGGAATGGGACTAGAGAACAATAGTTTTTCTCCTCGTAAATAAGTATGATAGTTTCATAGTATAATACAGTTCTTAAAATGAGGCCAATTGCTTAAGTCATAGTCCACAAATTCTCTAACAGCATTTTGTTATTTCTTACTCGTAATGCATTATTTGTACCCTATATGTTTCATTTAATACAGGATTAAATTTATATCATAGAACAGTTGGGTTTTTTTTCCTAAAGATGGAGTGGAAGGCTTGATTACTTAGGTTTCTCGGGAAAAAACAAAAATGTTTGTGCAACTTCCGTTAATCAGTAGTTTTCATTCTTACCGCCCTTGAAATCATTATGCACTACAGTCTAGGCCTTCACCCCTTGCCAGACAGGCTAAAATAAAAGAATTAAAAAGTTGCTATTAAATACAGAAGCCAATACCTCTAGAATCCCAATACATACTATTACTGTAACAAAACAAGATATGATGTTATTATTTAGATGTCATTTCAAATACTATAATTAGATTATTATTATTATTATTATTATTATTATTATTATTATTATTATTATTATTATTATTATTATTATTATTATTATTATTATTAGCAGTAGTAGTAGTAGTAGTAATAGTAGTATCAGTAGCAGTAGTAGTAGTAGAAGTTGTAGCAGCAGTGGCAATAGTAGTAGCACCGGTGGTAGTAGTGTTAGTATTAATATTTGTAGTAGTAGTAGTAGTAGTAGTAGTAGTAGTAGTAGTAGTAGAAGTAGTAGTCCTAGTTGAATAATAATAATAATAATAATAATAATAATAATAATAATAATAATAATGATAATGATAATGATAATGATAATAATAATAATTGTAATAATAATAATGATAACAACAATAATAATAGTAATAATACTAAAACTACTACTGCTACTAGTATTACTACTACAACTATTACTACTAGTGCTACTACTACTACTAATAATAATACTAATAATGATAAGTAGTAACGGTAGAAATAGTAGTAACTATAGTAGTAAAAGTAGTGGTAGAGTTAGTTGCAATAGTGGTAATGGAAGTGGTGATGATAATAATAATAATAATAATAATAATAATAATAATAATAATAATAATAATAATAATAATAATAATGATGATGATAATAATCATAATAATAATAATAATAATAATAATAATAATAATAATAATAATAATAATAATAATAATAATAATAATAATAATAATAATAATAATAATAACAATAATAATAATAATATTAATAATATTAATAATAATAATAATAATAATAATTTGACCATAATAAAAACAAGTGGAAGTAGATGTAGTAATACTACTACCACAACATCTGCTACCAGTATTTGTAGCTGTATTAGAGGTAGTACTAGTATTAGCAATATTGGCTGTAGTTGTGGTAATGACAGGGATAATAATAATAATAATAATAATAATAATAATAATAATAATAATAATAATAATAATAATAATAATAATAATAATAAAATAATAGGTATTAGTTGTATTAGTCGTAGTAGTAGCAGTACTATTATTGATAGTTGTAAGAGTAGTATGGTAGTAGTAATAGTAGTAGTAGTAGTAGTAGTAGTAGTAGTAGTAGTAGTAGTAGTAGTAGTAGTAGTAGTAGTAGTAGTAGAAATAATAATGATAATAATTATCGTCGTCGTTGGATCCGTTAGTCTCGAGAGATGATGGAAATGCACCCATGAGAGGTGTTCCGGTTGGTAGTTTTGCTGAGTCTTCAGTGATTAATTAGACCCACAGTGGCATTCCTTGCTGCAGTTGCTGAACTTGAAGGTTAAGTCTGCTCTGAGGTGGAGCTTCTTCCTCTTCCTTAGATCCTTTGTTTTCATCAGCGAGAAGTCGAAGCTTGTCCTCGCCGGCTTTCAGACTAGTGATTAGAACATGTCGCTAGCTATACTTGTTTAGGGCAAGCTCTGTCAAGATGTTAACATCGATTTTAAGGGCTTTCATGTTGATCTTGCAGACATCCTTGAAAACGCGATGTGGCCGTCCGATCGATCTTTTGTCAGAGGCAAGCTTAAAATATAGGTCTTTAGCGATCCGTTCTTAGTGTAACCGACGTACATGGCCCAGTCATCTGCTGCGACGGAGTGTGAACATGCTTGGAATCTTGGTATGTTGAAGCACTTCGTTGTTTGTCAAACGATCGCTCCATGTGAACTAGAATATGCGTCGGAAGCAACGCATGTGAAAGGCGCTCAGTCTTTTCGCATGAGAGGCGTACAAGGTCCAGGTTTTGCTGGCGTACAGAAGAGTGCGTAGCACACAGGCACGGTACACGTTAATCTTAGTTTTCAGGGTCAGCATGCTGTTGTTCCACGCTTTCTGTGACAGCAGAGAGAGAGAGAGAGAGAGAGAGAGAGAGAGAGAGAGAGAGAGAGAGAGAGAGAGAGAGAGAGAGAGAGAGAGAGAGAGAGAGAGAGAGAGAGAGAGAGAGAGAGAGAGAGAGAGAGAGAGAGAGAGAGAGATGTTGACGCCTTTTCAATCCGCTTATTGAGCTAGACGTCGAGTGAGAGGTAGTTGGTGATGATAGAGCCAAAGTACGTGAATTGACTGACTTCTTCTAGTTGGTAGTTGTTGATGATGATGCTGGGATGATCTGAGTCCTGAGCCATCACGTTGGTTTTCTTTAGGCTGATAGTCAGCCCAACTTCATCCGTCTCTGCTGACCATATCAAATCCTTTGGTGAGGTCTATAAAAGCCAAGAAGAGGGGTCTATATTGTTCTCTGCACTTCTCCTGCAGTTGCCTGATGGAGAAGATCATGTAGATTGTGGGCCTCTCTGTGCGAAATCTACACTGAGGCTCTGGATACATTCTGCAGTCTGTTCAGGATGACTCGTACGAAGGCTTTACTCACGATGCTGAGAAGTGATATGCCCCTGTTGTTGTTGTTGCAGTCACTTTTGTCGCCCTTGTTCTTGTACAGGGTTATGATGTTGGCGTCTTTCATGTCCTGAGGCACTGCACCTTCATCCCAGCACTGGCAGAGAAGTTCATACAGGTGTATGAACTGCACGCTGCCGCCGCACTTGATGACTTCTGCTTGGATGTCATCCTTCCCTGGGGCTTTACCTGCGTCAGTTTCTCTAAGACCATTTTTAGTTCTGCCGAAGTATGTTCCTCATCCAGCTTGGTCATAAAAGGAAGGTTTTCAATGCCACTGAGGGTATCTTTGGTCACGTGGTTCTCTCTGGAGTACAGTTCAGAGTAGTACTCAACCAAGGGCTCCATCTGCTTGCCCTTGTTATGGATGGCATCGCCTGCAGAAGACTTAAGAAGTGGTGCTATCACTTTCTTCATTGGACCCATTGCTTTCTTTATGCCATTGTACATGCCTCTGATGTTTCCGTTATCTACTGCTGACTTAATGCTCTAACAGAGCTGAAGCCAGTATTCACTGATGCACTGCCGTGCTAGCCTCTGCACTTTTCTTCCGTTAGACCTGTATGCCTGTAGTGTCCTCTGTCATGGGGAACGCTTGTATTCCAGGTGGGCACTGTAACGATCTTCAATGGCTGGCATGAGTGTGGAGGAGTTAGCGTGAAACCAGTCATTGTTTTTTGAATGCTTCTTACCAAAGATTCTAGTGACTGTGGTTCAGTCAGATCGCTTCGTGGTGATCAAATCCAGCTGTTGCCAGTGTTTGGACTGAGGATGCCTCTAAAACACCTTGCGCTGTGGTTTCGTCTGACAATATGAATTGGTGATGCTTAAATCGTAATACGAGCACATCTCAAGTAGTCGTTGCCCGTTTTCATTCATCTTCCTAATGCCAAACTTGCCGAGACACAAGGGCCAGGAGTCGTGATCGGCACGCACCCCTAGCGTTGAAGTCGCCCAGTAATATCAAGTTATCTTCTTTTGGAATTATTTCTATGAGAGAGTCGAGCTGGTTGTACAACGCATCTTCGGTATCTGTGGTGGCATTGAGTCTGGGAGCGTAAACGCTGATCAGGTTAACTTACCCGGTTGTGGTGTGGAGGCAGCGACATAGCAGTCTTTCGGTACCCTCTTGGTAGGGTTTTATCATTACCAGCAGAGTTCCTGACAGCGAATCCAACACCAAACTCCCTGACTTCGTCGGTCCTCTTTCTTTGTCAGAAGAACGTATAGTTCTTTTCTCTAAGGGACCCAGAATCTGGTAGCCGTGTCTCCTGTAGTGAGGCTATATCGACATGTATTCTTGCAATTTCTTTGTTGATGACTGAAGTCTTTCGAATATCACTGATTGCCTGGAGATCATCTGAGAGTTCCCTGTCAGCATTATCCAGACATTCCAGGTACCTAGCTTGAGGATTGTTGGTTTCCTTGTTGGTTTTTTTTTTGTATCCTGGTGTACTGGCTTCATCCCGCTTGTCACGTACTCCTTAAGCCCTACGCACGCAGTAAGGCAAGCGAGCTGTGGCGGGACGGCACTTTATTGGCTGGGGGCTGTCCAGCTTGAGGCGGTAGATAACTGTCCAATGAGACCTGTTTATCTATCCGACCGTCGGAAACAGACCCTGGCTTCGAGTGGTGCTTTATAACCGGTAACTGTTGCTTCCCATGTTGTGTCGACGCTATGATTTGAAGCTGGAGTGTCCTCTCTAGGGCGCAAGCCTGGTCAGGGAGATAGGAGAGTCAGCAGTTGCCCATGCAGTTGACTCCCCCTCTCCACGCAGCTGATGGATCCAAGGGAAAAGACAAGCCGATACGTCATGAGACTAAAAGCAGTGCCAAGTCGTTTTAGAGACTCCGTCTCCGGATTTTCTGTTGGGGTTTAATCCTTTAGCCTTACCCATGTGTGGGTATAGTCGCAAAGTAGCGAAGGTTTAAAGTCGTTGTTTACTTTCACTTAGACGGTCTAAAAAGAATAATAATAATAATAATAATAATAATAATAATAATAATAATAATAATAATAATAATAATAATAATAATAATAATAATAATAATATTAATAATAATAATAATAATAATAATAATAATAAGCATATGTTATCGTTATTATTATTATTATTATTATTATTATTATTATTATTATTATTATTATTCGTTGTAGTAGTCGTAATGTAGCAATAATGATCAAAATAGCAAGACAAACACGAAGAACAATAACAATAGCAGTTTGTGGATGATGATGATACTAATAATAATGGAATTAGCTGGTTAATGTTTAGAAATAAAAGAAAGTAATGGATATAAAATGAGACAGTGGTCAGAAGCGATACACTTTCAAACAAAAAAAAATGTATTGAGTCACCATTTTATGCTGAAGACCAGTTACAGAGGATATAACTGTAAACAGGGAAAAGGGGAATTTGATGCCTGAAGAATATAACTTACTGCAAAATTCGAGATTTGCTTTCTGTAGAGAATATGTTTACAGACTAACAAATTTGCAAGTCACATATATTAATGCACAACTGACATGAAATTTGTTCACAGACATATCAATGGTTTCTTATTTTGCACGGAAAGATAATAATTGGAAAATAAAATCAACAAGTTTATTTGATGATGTCAAACGACCTTGTGTGGAGTACAGTTATGGAGATCTTTGGAATACAGATTACAGCACGGACGAAGCTAAAGTGGTTTCTACGTGTTTTCCTGCAAGTTTTCTTGCATGTGGTGGTTGCGCACTATACTTTAAACGCTTTGCTCATCCAACACATAAATGTTCAGAATTTCAATATATGACCCATTTCCGGACATTGACCTAACGGGTTGCTGAAAATTATAGTTTTGTGTTTTTCCCGGCTATTAAAGCATGCCTTGGAGGACACTATTAAACTTTAATCATGTGAATGTTGCATGCAACAGCGTGGTTGGGCAGCTATCATGATATTAATGTTAATGGTAAACAATCACATTGACCCATATACGAACCATATAAACAAGTTTGGCTTCCTCAGGCAATCCTTGGTGCAACTCGAAATGATATTTCCATTAACAAGGGATATTGGGAGGAAACTAATAGGCAGGTTTACCGCATGGTTATCCGCAGGCTGTAAACGTGTAAATACTAGACCTTTAATCGATCTAAATTTTGCTATCAGTGATACAATACGCACCGGTCTTACCCGTGTAAATCTCGGTCATGGTGATGCCCACGCAGCAGATGTTTCTGATGTCGCAACAATTTTCGCTCCTGACTGAGTTTTACAATGACATATCAAGAAGGACGTTTGCTTCATTTACGTGGAGTAGTACTTACAATTAATTTGTATATGAGAAGCACTTCAGCTCAATGGTCCGCGTCAATTTGTCGCACGAAGTGAAATAAATAATGACGATCGTACACGCTTACGGAGTAACCCAGGGATCATGAACATTTATCAGTGTGACAAATTCTTGTTTGGCTGTGTATCGTGTTTAGTACGCAGATTTGTTTGACGATGTTGGGCATGACGTATTTAGAACAATTGCCCTAGCAGTTTATTAACACGAAATTTCACTGGCAACAAAACGAAAACGCCAAAAGAAAAACGGTAAGAAAGACAATGTTTTCGTCCGAGATAAAAGTAAAAAGGAGATCAGTAAACAGCTGGCTAGAAGTTTCTAAAAGAGATGATTTGGGCTGCTTTCAAGGTGGGCCAAGTGGGTTTATCATCATGTGGCAGATTCCTATTCGGTAGTGCATCAGACCTCATGATATTGCAAAAAGGCTCGTTCAAAGTGACAAAGAAAAGAATGAAGCAAACAAGCATTGTAAATTGTAACAAAAAAATTTATTTTCCTAGCAAACACAATAAAATTTTTAAAAGGTCTTACAGTTTGTGAATATAATCTAAAAATTAATCATGGAATCTAAACATGTAAACAGGTCTATTCCTTAATGAATCCAGGTTCGAAGCCCTGGGAAGTTCAAAGCTGGCGGACAATGAAGTCCGATAAATGAAGTATTGATGTGCCAGAAGTTACACGTTTAATTTGTGAATGAAAAATAATATTCCGGCTTTAGATTTTTCAAACAAATTCCACTGAATTAATTAAATCCCCCCAAAACCAAATGAAAAGCAAACTGGCAGCAACAGTTAGAAACACCTTGTTCCCTCGAGGTGTTCAGAACGACTCACCTTAAGTAACAAAACCGTTAGTCTTAAACACAATAACACAATTTTAGATCACGAAATAAGTCATGTGGTTACTTACAGCAAAAATATAATAATTACAATAAAATGCTTTTGAAACAAAACTAAAATTAAGAAAAATAATATTCCGGCTTCAGATTTTTCAAAGAAATTCCACTGAATTAATTAAATCCCCCCAAAAACCAAATGAAAAGCAAACTGGCAGCAACAATTAGAAACATCTTGTTCCCTCGAGTTGTTCAGAACGACTTACCTTAAGTAACAAAACCGTTAGACTTAAACACAATAACACAATTTTAGATCACGAAATAAGTCATGTGGTTACTTACAGCAAAAATATAATAAGTAGAATAAAATGCTTTTGAAACAAAACTAAAATTAAGAAGTTAAACTAACACAGAATCAATTCAATTACATATTTGTAAAACTTCCTCCATAACGAAAAAAAGAAACATTTTTGTAATAAAGCATTCTTTAAACCATATGTAAATTATACACGAGGTAAAACAATATTACAAAGAAAATTCTTTTGAATTATATAAAGTGAAGATGAAATATTATTTATATACACTGGAAAGTGCATCTGCAATCAAATTGTCTTTTTGATTGATGTGCCTGATGTTAGGATTATATCCTTGAGAAAACAAATTGCACCTTAGTAATCTTTTATGTTTTTTCATCTTCTTATGAAATTAAGGGCGTTGTGATCACTATACACAGCAAACAGAGAAGGAGATGATGTAATGTTAACTTTAAAATGCTGTACTACTAGTATTAAAGTAATTTTGGTACTTATTTAATTTCTTAGAGAAATATCACACCATGTGATCAACACCATTTATATCTTCTTGAATACTGCTCCAACTCCCGAGCTGCTTGCATCCACAGATAATTTAAAAGATTGGTTGAAATTTGTAGCTGTAAGAATTGTGCATTTCTTGGGTATGGATTATAACTTATCAAAAGCCTTCTGACATTTTTCAATCCAAAGAAACCGGTTTTTCTTACTTAACAAGTTTATCAGGGGTTCAGCAATATTATAAAACTTTAAACAACATTTCCCATAGTAGCCCGCGATACCCAAAACTTGCAACTGTTTTTCTCACTGACTTACACATGCAAATCCGAGAGAGCCTTGACTTTAGCATCTATAGGTTTAACTTTAAAATGTCCCACAATATTCCCTAGACAAGTTATACATACGTTTAGATAAATTTATTGTTAAATTTGCATCAGTCAGTCTGTCAAGGAATTTCCGAAAAGTTGCAAGATGTTCTTTCCAGGTGTCGTTGTAGATGATGACATCATCGATATAAGCCTCACAATTATCTAGACCGGAAGTAATCATATTCATCAAGCGTTGAAAAGTACATGGTGAACCCTTCATCCCGAACGGCATTACTTTATGTTGATAGAATCCATCTGGAGTCATACTTACCAAAATTTCCTTTTCCCTTTCCGAAAGTGGAATATGCTAAAATCCTTTCAGAAGATCAAATTTTTTGTGACTTACTTGGCATTTCCAATTTTATCAATAGTCATAGATTCTTGGTAATGAAAATAGATCTGTTTTTGTCACACTTTTCACCCTTTTATAATCAGTGTAAATACGGGAAATCTTATCCGTTTTTGGAACCAATATACACTGTAAACTCAAATTACCTTTACTGTACTCTTACGAATCGTTCTCCAGCAAGTACTGAATTTCATTTTCCAAGTATTTCTACATATACGATGGTTCATCCGATATGGAGGTTGTTTGACAGGTTTAGAATCATCTACTTCAATGTCATGACAAATTTTGTTTCTCATTTTACGAATATCGTGAAACAAATGCTCATATTTAAATAATAACTGTTTATGTTCACTACTTTCTTCTTGCTGTAAACACACGCGTTTCTGGTCCAGATTTTTCATAATTTTCGAATTTCAAAGATTTGTTTCTCCAGGATCAACAGTGTTAGATTGAATTTCTTCACTTAAATCCTCTGTTGGTGAGACAACTAAATTGCATGATTTGCTTGTCTATCCCTATGTCAACATACTCCTGTAACATGTTAATGTAGCAAAGTTGTTTTTGCTTTTGCCTGCCAAGAGTATTTATGATGTAATTTAAATCATTTAATTTTCTTTCAACCGTGTTAAAGACCAAAATACTTGGCCCAAAAGGGATCTTGTGTGGAATGGTCAAGAGAACGAGAGAGCTATCACAAGGCTGAAAATCCTATCCCTTGAGTTTTTATCATATCTTAATTTCATTCTTAAACTCAGTAACATCATCACAAATAAATTTCTCTTTCAACAACTTCACATGGTCATGCACAGTGTCCGAAAACTAGTTAAAGTGTACTGAATGCTGCAATTTATTGTACTGACTCCCTAAGAGCAAACAAAGGTAAATGAATGCCTTCATCCCACTTTTTACTCGTGTTCCTCAAAGTTTGATGAAATCTTTCTAAACCACCTTGGCTCTCTGGATGGTAGGCCGAAGATTTAAATTGTTGAATTCCTAATTCTTGCATAGCTTGCTGAAAAATTCCAGACAATGGTACCCTTTATTCGATTAGACAGATTTAGGAAGGACAAACTGAGTGAAAAACTATTAAAGCTTTACTATAGTTTTGGATTTAATATTCCTCAAGGAAAATTGCCTCTAATAATCTCATTGACGCACATATAATGGTCAACATATATTGGTTGCCTGAATTAGCCTTAGGTAAGGGACCAACACAATCGACCATAATTTTATTAAAGGTACGTCAAATGCAGAAATCGGCTGCAGATGGATCTTCTGAGTTGATTTTGCTACCATTTTAAAAAGAATGATAAGATTTACAAAATTCACAAGCATCACTTTTGATGTTTAGCCGATGAATGTGTATCACAATCTTGTGGTAAATTTTATTTATCCCAAAATGACCTGTTAGAGGTGTTTTTCACACTTATTAGATAAAAGAGAACGAGTTGTCAAAAGAGGATCACTGTGATCAGTACCTTTTGACAGAAAGGAGTGAAAGTGACCTCATCTAAAGACTGTGCAATACAAATGTAAACTAAAGGAATATTTTCCTAATCAAAATCATTTTCAATAGCCTTCTTTGCAATAGCTCTTGTAATTGCACAAGCTGTGTATATATAAGGGAATTCTTTTTCAATAGGATCAACTTTCTGATCCAAAGAAGGCAGGTCATTTACAAGGGTATTAACCAATCTTGTCTCCAGTTAGGTCGTTGCCCAGTAACAAAGAAATGCGCTCAACTGGTGAAGAATAGATTACAATGACTGTCACAGGTCAATAAACTATTACAAAACTATTACTATTACAAACTATTTACAAAATAGAGAGGAACATTACCAAAACCGCACTCTACTGCCTGAATGAGAACACTCATTATAACAAGACTTTTCAGAAAAAGGCAAAGTACCTGGTAATAAAAAATGAGAAGTTCCTATCTCCTTTAAAACTTTAATAGGGATAGGATTGGCCAAATCACCTAATAGTGATATAGAACATTTTGAAATGAATGGTTCATAATTCTCCATAAAAAATCTGACTGATTTATTAGACCAACAAATGTTGTGATTTCAATATGTGATCGTGACCTTGACCTCATATAAATAAAAGCATTTGGTAGAGATCTATCTGATTCTGAGGCATATATTTCAAATTTAAGCAATTAGAAATGACGTGTCCTTTTTTGATGCAATAGGTAAATGTAGGTATAGACAAGGGTTTTAAATCAAGTTTATGAGATGCTCGAGTTTTAGAAGTTGTGCTAGATTGAGTTCTAGGAGGAGTGGTAATAGGCTTAAATGCATTTCTACTTGTAGACTGCTGAGTGAATGATTTGCCTACAACAGGAAATTTGTGAATTAAGGAATACTGATCAGAAGCAAGAGCAGCATTGTCCAAGGTTTCGATCTTATGCTCTTAAAGATGAGTTTATCACAATAGATACAGTATTTTAAATCCAAGTTGTTTGAAACTTTCATAATGATGTTCAACTTTCTTGGCTAAGCACCATCTATCTATACAGGTTCCTTTTTATGGTTTCTGAATATTTGCCGATAAGCCTCAGGGACTAACGCATAAACCCGTAAGATGAAACCCATAACCAAATCATAGTCAGAACTCTTGTACTGACAGGGATGCATGGCTATTTCGGGCTTTGCCAAAAAGTAAACGTTGCAATAGTTGCGTCCAATACTCCCTTGGCCACTTTAAATTTTCAGCAACCTATGCAAAATAAATAAAATATTTGTCTGCTTCCTTTACGCTAATAGAGGAAACTAACCTAATATTTTTTGTAATGTCAAAGCCTGAATGTTATATGTGAAGTGGGATCATGTTTTTCACTTGCGAGTTCAAATTCTTTTATTTTAATTTGAAATTCCTTTTCGTCCTTCTCTTTTTGCATCTGTACATGTATTCGTTCCTTTCGAATCTCCAATAGCATTTGCTTACCTTTCTCCCTCTCCTGTCTAACTCCTCTTTTTCAAATTGTAATTGTTTATCTTTCTACCTCTCCTGTACCTCTCTCATCTTTCTCAAGTCGTAACTGCATTTGGGTTTTTCTTTATGAAGTTTAAGCTTCTTAAATCAATTTAATCTTGAATTTCATTTTTAATTCCATTACTTTCATGTTGGAGTCTGATACAGTGTTACGCATCGGCTCGTTCATTGTAACTTAACGAGTGAAGTTTTATCCGTTTTTGGAACAAGAATGAACGGTGAACTCCAATAGCTCTTACTGGGTTCTATAAAATCACTGTACAGTAAATACTGATTCTCTTTTTATATATTCCTGTTTGAAAGGATTTGTCCTTTACGGGTGTTATTTCATGGGTTTTGAATCTACTATTTCAACGTCGTGACACATTTTGTTTGTCCTTGTAGGCACATCTGAAAACAACTGCTTATATTAAGACAATAATTGTGCAAGTTCACTTTGTTATTGATTTTTCTGGTCTAGATTTTTCACAACATTCGAATTCCGAACACTTGCTGTTCCAAGATTAATAGAATTCAACTGAATTTTTTCATTCAACTCTTCATTTGGTGGGACAGGTACAACTAAATTACACGATTTACCCGGCTATTTCTTTCAACATACTCCTTTAACATATTGATGTGACAATTGATTTGGTTTTTGTCTATCAAGAGTATTTACAATGTCATTTAAATCACTTAGTTGCTTTTCAACCGTGTATGGACCACACTATTTTTCCTGAAGATAATTTTGTAGAATAGGCAAGAGAGCCAGGATTCTATCACCAGACTTAAAACTTCTATCTCTTAATTGATTCTGATGCCTATATATCAATTTGAAGCAACCGGAAATGACGTGTCCTTTTACAATAGGTACAAGTGGGTAGAGACAAGGATTTTGAATCAAGTCTCTCAGAGGCATTTTTTAGAATTAGAATTTTTTAGAATTGGTGTCAGATTAAGTTTTACTTAGTCGTATTTGACTCCAACACCCTATTATCAGTAGACTACTGAGTGAAAGATTTGCTTACAATAAGAAATTTATGAGTTAATAAATATTTATTAGCAGCAAGAGCAGCATTTTTCAAGGTTTTGACATCATGATCTTCAATGTAATTTTTGATATCACTAGGAATACAGTTTTTAAACTCTTCGAGTAATACCAGTTGATCAAGTTTTACATAATCATGTTCAATTTTTTTCAGACAGATACCATCACTTGAATAACTATTCTTTTTCCTTAGCAAATGCAAAATAAATTAGTCTAGTTTCCTTTTGTAACTTTTGAACGTTTGCCGATAAGCTTCAGGGATTAACTCGTAACCCTTCAAAATGCATTCTTGAACCAAATCGTAATTTAAACTTGGTTCTACCAACATATATATATATATATATATATATATATATATATATATATATATATATATATATATATATATATATATATATATATATATGTCGGGCATTGCCATAAAGTACACTCTGTAATAATTGAGTCTAAAACTCTCTTGGCAATTTCGAATTCTCAACAACCTTTTTAGAAAGAATAAAATATTTGTCTACTTCCTTTCCTGATGATTTCCTAAAATATCAAGTTTTGAATTTGCACGAGAAGTGGAATCTTGCTTGTCACTTGGCAGCTCAATTCCTTTCATTCTGAGTTGTATCTCTCTCTCTCTCTCTCTCTCTCTCTCTCTCTCTCTCTCTCTCTCTCTCCCCCTTTCTTTTGTAATTATATTTGCCTATCTTTTTCCCTTTTTCTATTTTTCTTTGTTTTCTTTTCTATTTGTGTTTTCTTTCCTTTCTTCCAACGGTAACCTCATTTGTTATTTGTGTAATTCTATTTGTTTTTCTTTTTCCTATATATCTTTCTCGTTTTCTTTGTTTTTTATCTTTCTTCAAAATTGTAATCTTAATTGTTCTTTTTTTAACTCCAATTTATATTTCATGTTTAGTTCTGCCATTTTAATATCAGCGTCAGTTACAGGCTTACCGACAGATGCTAAAACACTTTTGTCAAAGATGTCAAGGAAATTCTTCTCTACCAAATGCTGAACTAATATGTTTTGATTTCTTGTTTAGTTTGATTTCGTTTAGTTTAACATACCTTAGCTTCAGATATTTCATATCAGATCAAGCAATTTATCCTTCTGAAAACTATTCAACTGTTATTGAGTTGGAGTGTAAAAAATCTCCACTTTGACATTTTTAAAAGAAAGCCTGTTGTTTCACTAAACTTTCAACTAAAATGTACTAGGTGAAATAAATTTTAATTTTTAGCCAATTTCATATATTCCGAAGGACGAACTACCCAATTTTTATGTTACGTAATTTTATGTTACGTACTGGGTCGTTCAAAGTAACATAAAAAAGAGTGAAGACGACAAGCTTTGCAAAGGTTAACAAAAATAATTTTTTTCACTAAAAAAACAAGGAGAAAATGTAAATATATGAAGCAAGACTTATAATTTACGAAAGAGATCCAAAGCGTTTGTTTAAAGATATGAAAACACGTACGTCCTGTGAACAGTTATAGATTGAAGTACAATACAATATCAAAAAAGATTTATAGTTTGTGAAGTTCAACGATGGCGGACTATGACATCAGATAAATGAAGTATTAATGAGTCAGAAGTTCCACATATTTCTGGTTTAGAATTCCAAAGATATTTCACGTAATTTCTTTCTCACAGTACTATTTATAAAAAGTACAAATGTTTCGTCCTTTAGAGAATACATTATTAAATTCAAACAAAATATAAAAAAAACAACTGGCAGCAACAATAAAAAACACTTTGTTTCCTCGAGGTGTTAAGAACGACCCACCTAAAATCACTATAGCATTATTCTTAAACTCTGCCTTGGTTACGTGGTCTCTTACTACAAGCCATTTGTCGCGTATCGCCATTGAAGAACCAAATAAAAAGTTTACACATGGGTAAGATATGGGTGGACGTGACCTTGGAAATAAACAATCGTTATCAGCCGATGTTTACAAACTCCATGACTCAGAGTAAGCTAATAAAAATGCTTCTGCAATATTTTGCTTTCTAAATAAACGGAATTTACTTGAAAAAGATTCAATGAATCCCGTGAAAACAACCATAACAATAAAATGTAATGAAACAAAACACAAAATAAAACAAGAATGGAACATTAACACACAATAAATTCAATTACATATTCGTTACAATGTAAATATAACCGTGCAAAGTCACATTATCTTCTAAGATTATCCGTCATATTCAATATCACGATTGATTATGATATATATATATATATATATATATATATATATATATATATATATATATATATATATATATATATATATATATATATATATATATCCACCTTTAATCCTGCTTAATAGAGACTAGGCAATGGGAATGTGAGTAATCAAGTTACCAGTTTTCTTATTTCTCTCTGTTCAAAACTTCTTGTCTCAGCTTCTCAAAATTGTCATAATTTCGTATCCTGCACCTTTTGCCGCTGGCAAATTTTGCAAAAATCCTATAACTGAAGACCCAGACAGAATCAACACAAGACTGCTTGCATAGCTCGTATAAATGAACTTATTCTTTTGGTTGTCTTTTTTTGATGACATTAGATGAATGTTTCATTTTATTTATTTTTTATGCACCTCCATCTTCAATAATCTCCTGACGAATTTATAAATAACGAGTCTGTTAAATCTGTATTCAGATCTGCCAACTCTGGATGATGTATACATTTTCACTCGAAACTGTTTCAGAAGCTTACTATTGTGAAATCAATGGTGAAATCCAAGACAACCAAAATGCTAACGGCACTGCCGGTCGGGTTCTTGTCCGAACGTCAAAATGGACAAACAATTATTGCATTTTCTTCATTATGTCACAAACTAAACGAAGTGTGTCGACCTATTTTGAAAATTAAACTATTCTTGATTACGACTTGCTTAAGTTGGAAATTAGCAGGCGCAGTTAGGATAGACAGCATTTTTGGAACTACCGAAGGGTGCTGACTCGTGTCTTCCCTTCTGTTTTATTACAGGTTAGGCTCCCAATTTTATTTGCAACAAACCCCTGTGGTGGAATGGTACAGGTGGCACGACGTCACGGCACTGGACACTTTGCAAACAATGTAGCAAGGAGCTAACCTAAATACGCGCAGCTACCACTACACTAGGGAGGGAAATATATAATACAATAGAGACACAAAGACATATAACACAGATATAAAAGTCATATATAAGGCTAAATTGAAAAGGATTATCTTTTTGAGGCCCTTTGTTTTCTTCTTCTTCTTCTTCTTCTTCTTCTTCTTCTTCTTCTTCTTCTTCATTATTATTATTATTATTATTATTATTATTATTATTATTATTATTCAAATTTCTCCAGATCTTTCACCTGATTTTCTCCAAAATTCCTTTCTTCTGTTTTCTTATTTTCTTCTTCGCCTGGCATCCAGTCATGACCCAGTTCTCTAAACTTTGCTTGTATCTTCATTCAATCGTTATTTAATTTTTCAAAGTCTTCTCTCTTTTTTTAATTTCCCTTCTCCTTTTTTTTTGTTCATATTAGTTTAATGTTCTCGATTTCTTCCTTCATTACTATTTTACGAGGTCTTCAGCTTTTTTTTAAAAAAAAAAAGAGTCTATACCCATCATTTTCGCAAAAGACCACATTGTTAAATGGAAGAGACCTTATAGAGAGGAGCTCCATTTAAAGCTATACCATCCACTACACTATTCATCTCAATGCACTCAAGCATAGTGATAGTTGTGAAGTTCAGTTCCAACAGAAAAGTACCACAAAAAGATACCTATATTTAAAATTGCACCTAAACAAAAGAGTAGCGTATTACCTTACAAGAACCAATTTCCTTCAAATCCGCATGAATTTGAAATATTTGACAAACTGAAATTCTACCAACCTCCATCACCTTGTGAACTCTAAACTTTCCCCAAAATTATTTTCATTTTCGTTACATAATTTTATTTTGCCACAATCAAATTCCACTGAAAATGTTTCTCATGAATCTGTTTTTTCACGGCACGTTCTTGTAACCATGGCTCAGTATTGTGAATAAAATGTAATGCATGCATGTTGTGCATACTTATACACGTATATTTGTGAGAAGTACTAAACTGAATTGATAAAAGTGCTGCAAGAGAGGTTCTTCAAATTCAACGATGGAGATGGAATTATGAAATACTCTAATCAAAGACTTATGTAACAAACAACTACATTATTTAAGAAAAAAAAAACATGTTTCCACTATGATGCTAAAACAAACTTACAAAACTGTTTTATCAGAAATATGAAATATACATTCAAAACAAGACAGAAACAGTATTAGCCTGAACAATTGAGTGAGAAATAGACGTTGTCAATGAACAAATTCTATAGCGTAATATTATTTTCCATGCATCACCAGAGAGCAATATAAATATAAGCCTGTGGCGTAACTTTTATTCTTGTTCGTCCCCAGAGCGCCACACAAATTGAAGTGTATGGCGTGATGTCAATTACTGTACGTCCCTCGGGTGCGAATGCAGTTATATGGCGTACTGTCAATTCTTTACGTCTCCGGACTGCAATATATTAATATTTACATGATCTTATTGCTTAGGAACAAAACTTGCGCCTCTGATGCATTACTGGACCGCTTTGTTATTTATGCTTACAAGTTGATTGGCCAGCAAATAATCTATACTTGACTTGGAACTGTGGGTAGGAACCACATTTATTACAACATTTGCTCTTCTAGAATACACCAAGGATAAACATTTCAATCGATGTATCGCGTGCCTGTAGTGAAAATATTAAAGAATTAAAACAAAATCCCTTTAATACTAAATATACAAAAATACATGCAAAACATTGATAAATGAGATATGAAAAAGCATTAATGTTTAATGTTGAAATACAGATAGTAGTTGTAACAGAATAAACGTCCATATCTCATAAAATTAATTGCGGAGAGATACAATAAAATATAGTGCTTTTTAACAGAGCAAGCATTGATATCTAATCAAATTACATGCAGAGAGATACGTGTTTGTGTGAGATTGTGTGATTTGGATTTTTAACGTAGCTTTAAAAAATTTCAGTCATATTGGTACGATATCTGCAGTGTGGCAGTTTATAGCGATGTCTAGCACTTGAGACATGATACCGCATTTATGTAGCACAGTGTCCCACCCAGTCACATTATGCTGACACCAGGCCGACCAGTCATAACACAAACCTTTTACTGCTGACCGCTATGGGAGGCAGATATTAGTGTCATTTTTGTAAATCTTTGGTATAACTTGGCCGGGAATCGAATCCGTGACCTACCGCATCTGCGGCGGACGCTCTAACTACTCCTCAAAGAGTTGTCGTGTAAAAATAGTAATATAAGAAAGTAATTTTTAAAATGTGCCCATAATCATCAATAAAACAGGTTATAGATTATCGGTTGAGAAATGTGAACAAAAACAAACTTTACGGTAGAAACACCAAGATTTATATAAATATCTGAAAACATTCAACCTTGGTTAATAGCGAATAATCCGTTATTAATTTTGTGAAGAACAGGATGGAGGGAATGTTGAACAAATGGAATATTACAAAGAGCAAGACCAATGAAAATAATGGACATAGCTAACATGGATGATGTCAATGAATGTTTGTCTTACATGTGACATATTGCAGTTGATATTGCAATTCAAACCAATGTATCATGGACAGTGTCACAAGGCAACAACGCTTTCATCAACAAGATCAATTTAAAGAGGGGATGCCATTTTTGTTTACTCAGCGTGTTCTTATGAAGGATGCCAATCTCCATGGATTGTCACATTGTGTTCAAAGTGTCGTTGAAATCGTTCCACACCACCACGTGATCAAATGACTGCTGTTTAATGTACCACGATAATGCTTTAATTTTATATACAACAGTTTATCATCCGACCTTTAATTTGTCAAACAGACTAGGATTTGTAAATATTACGAGCAAACTATGAAGTAAAAGACTTTTAAAAAATTTTATTCCAGAGAAAGAATGTTTGGAAGGTAAAACTGTGTTACTGGGTCTTTCTCTTCTGTCTGAATACTAGAAGGCTTTTTGCTGGTTGTACAAATAGTATTCTTGTATATTCTGAAATGGACAATCGATGGTCCTTCACGCGTGTGTTTGCTTAGGTGCACTTGACAGAAATTGAAATGCGTGTACCATTTGTGAAAAAGCATGATTTTTTTAGATAAATGCAATCTCACTACTAACTACCACCCAGATGAAATCTTACGCTCAGGAAAAAAAAAATATGGCATGAAACTGAAATGCCAACATTGGCAAATTATGTCTATTTATGACTCTTTACCGAGATGGCTAGTGTAAAACATGCACCAGATCTGATTGAAATTCAGCTCTGATTAACCAGACATTCCATTCTGCTATTTATTATTTCTTATACATTTTCTGTCATTTAGACATGGTGTAACATTAAAACAGCAGCGAAACAAGCCATAGTGCAACAAGGTTTTGTCTAATTTATGCAGAATATGTACACTTTAGTAGGTAAACGAATCTGTATGTGTATTTTGTATCTCTTTCCGTGACAAAATTGCACCAAAAATACCACAATACAATATGTACACGATCTCTATTTCAATTTGAACCCCATAAATAAGTTAGTACAAGAAGAGCTTATGTTCCATTTTCATAATTGTAGATCCCATGTGACTTAATATGGTATGCATGCCACAACAGACGCATGTTTAGATCGCCTTGTTTATGCTTTCATCGACGTTTGCAATCACTTCACGTAACTAGCCAACAATATTTTGCATGTAATTCAAGCTTTGCAAGGGGATATGGAGTAATTTATGCTTCCATAGCAGCGGAAACAAAAGACACTCCAGGGTGAATTATTACATTTTAACCCGATAATCGAGATGTCTGGGTTCAGGGTCCAGAACTCATTGTAGACAGTTTAGTTTATGGCAAATCGTTTTAAAATCATTTACAATTACTTGCACCAGACAAGAAAGATATCACAAAGACCTTCTAACTACTAGCTTTCATATTTGAGTTTCTGACTAAAATATGAGAGAGAGAGAGAGAGAGAGAGAGAGAGAGAGAGAGAGAGAGAGAGAGAGAGAGAGAGAGAGAGAGAGAGAGAGAGAGAGAGAATACAAACATAATATGACTTGCCTTTAGCGTTCTATATTTGGTGATACATGTCTGGCTATTTACATTTACAGACGTATAAAGATTGATACATGTCTGGCTATTTACATTTACAGACGTCTAAAGATTGATACATGTCTGGCTATTTACATTTACAGACGTATAAAGATTGATACATGTCTGGCTATTTACATTTACAGACGTATAAAGATTGATATATGTTTGCTATTTACATTTACAGACGTATAAAGATTGATACATGTCTGGCTATTTACATTTACAGACGTATAAAGATTGATACATGTCTGGCTATTAACATTTACAGACGTATAAAGATTGAAATATGTCTGGCTATTTACATTTACAGACATATAAAGATTGATACATGTCTGGCTATTTACATTTACAGACGTATAAAGATTGATACATGTCTGGCTATTTACATTTACAGACGTATAGAGATTGATATATGTCTGGCTATTTACATTTACAGACGTATAAAGATTGATACATGTCTGGCTATTTACATTTACAGACGTATAAAGATTGATATATGTCTGGCTATTTACATTTACAGACGTATAAAGATTGATACATGTCTGGCTATTTACATTTACAGACGTATAAAGATTGATACATGTCTGGCTATTTACATTTACAGACGTATAAAGATTGATACATGTCTGGCTATTTACATTTACAGACGTATAAAGATTTGCAATTAATTCGTTGTGCAGACCATTCATAGTAGTGCATAATGCAGAACCTCCATGATAGCTAAAATGCAACATTCAAAATAGTTTGCAAAGATGAGTGTACTATGCAGATCAGTCAAATTTGTCTACAGCGCAAGACCGTTCCATGCTAGTGTACTATGCAGATCAGTCAAAATTGTCTACAGCCCAAGACCGTTCCATGCTAGTGTACTATGCAGATCAGTCAAAATTGTCTACAGCGCAAGACCGTTCCATGCTAGTGTACTATGCAGATCAGTCAAAATTGTCTACAGCGCAAGACCGTTCCATGCTAGTGTACTATGCAGATCAGTCAAAATTGTCTACAGCGCAAGACCGTTCCATGCTAGTGTACTATGCAGATCAGTCAAAATTGTCTACAGCGCAAGACCGTTCCATGCTAGTGTACTATGCAGATCAGTCAAAATTGTCTACAGCGCAAGACCGTTACAGGCTAGTGTACAATGCAGATCAGTCAAAATTGTCTACAGCGCAAGACCGTTACAGGCTAGTGTACAATGCAGATCAGTCAAAATTGTCTACAGCGCAAGACCGTTACTTGCTAGTGTACAATTAAAAACATTCATAACAACGTACACAGAAGACAATTCATGCTAGTGTACAATGCAGAACATCAATGCTAGTGTACATTGCAGAGCATTCAGTAATTTACTGCACACAACATCAATGCAAGCTTAGAATGCAGAACATTCATATTGTAGTGTTCAATGCAGAACGATCATAATAGTGTACAGCGAAGAATGTCCATAAATTATGATAGTGTACAATGCAGAACATTCATGTTTTTAAACACAGAACATCTATGTTGTTGTTCAAGGCAGAACTGTTATGATAGTTACAAGGTAACATTGCAAAGCAGAATGTACAATTTAGAACACCAAAGTGGTGTACAATTGTGTGTGAGAGAGTACAAAACAATAAGAGTAAAGAATAAATATTTGCATTTTGCATTTTCCATTTAGTGGTACATTATAAGCACACAGTTTTTAAGGAGGGGTGTGTGAATGTCAGTGGCGAAAAATAGCTGATACTTGCTTCGTTTCAACCAATGCATATTTTGGACACGCATATATTCATCTTGTCATTTTGGGTAAAATAGGGACACCAGAACAAAATATTCTCCTTAGCTGGAGAGACGAAGTAAATGTTATTCAGTTATCTATTTGATAAATACTCCTGCTGGTGTATTTAAAATAGAGGATCTGAAATGAGTATCGATTTAATATTGAATTTACGAAACGAGTTGACTAATGTACAGCTCTACAGAGCCTTAGCTGGCAAAAGCTGGATATTATTTAACGAGTTTCATAAATTTAATATTAAATCAATACCAATTTGAGATTCATTTATCACATGGTATTATTTCAGGGGAAATTATTAAGATAGAAAGAAGAACGAATGTATGTATCATACGGAATGAAATCCAATGTCATATATCGACTCAGATATACATTTTATAATTTGCCCCGCAAGGTACTGGTACTAATATATCATTGTTATGATGTAGTTGTTTCTAAGTCTATATCTACCGTCTACGTTCCGAGCAACGGTATATTAAGCCTCTTCAGGAGGAAATCTGGTTTGCCTGTTTTGTTTTAAAGGTTGCCAACCACGCGCTGTTTGGACACTCTAAACAAGTGCTTCAACTAAACATGTAACAATTCTTGTGTTCTTGCAGACTCTTAGATGCTCTATCTTGAAAATGTCACTGTACAAGTTTGTGTAAATGCAATTTCAAATTCTGCAAAGTCTTTTAAACTTTCAATTTGAAACATAGATAAAAAAAATTATTTGCTGAATTAAATTTAGTTTTTGACCTAGGGTCATAGTATAAAGTTGGATGCTCATATGGTATAAAGATTTATTTATAAAAATTGTCTTCACAATTTAAATTTGCCAGTAGTATAGTAGGACGATATAGCGTCACTGGGAGTTCTCATTAAAGCACCCTTGGGACGATATAGCGTCACGATTTAAAGAGTTAAATGGCACTCCCTGGGATGATATAGCGTCAATGGAAATTTAACATAGGCACAAGGGAATGGTACATGTGGCATGACGTCACGGTACTGGTTACTGGCAACAGTGTATCAAGGAGATGACCTAAATACACACACATACTCCTACACAGCTACCACTCTAGGAAGGGACACATACAATATAGACACAGACATAAACACAGATATAACAAACACAAATATATACATGGGTAAGTCCGTACAGAGAAATAATGACGATACCAAAGTAGAGAATTCAACGTCGATCAACATCTTTGTGACGAGAACAGGTGAAGGGAATGAAGTGAACCGCTTTTTTTTTTTAAAGTGGAAGAGCTGATGAAAACGGATTGAAATTGTTCACCAATCGCAACACGCGATAGAAAATTCGGTCACTTCGCGGAGTCTGTCTTCCAATCCAAAGAATCATCGGTGACGTCACTTTCCCAAAATAGGTGAACTAGCGTTTGTGCGCAGTGAATTCATGCGACATTGTTTTGTGAAACTAAGAAGATAATGAATTGGGGTGAAACGGCTGTGGAGACGAAAAGCGATGGCATAGTAGTTGCTACTAAAGTGAACATAGTGCTACTTCCCGAAGAGGTTGATTTCAACTGATATTTAATAGATTCTCTTTGCACGAATTTGTTCCGGCACCTGCATCTTTGCCACTTTCTCCTTTAAAATACGTTGACGACTTTAGACAGACAAAAAGAAGAATTAGAGAATATTTACAGCAACAGAAAGAAACAACAAGCATTTCTCCTTCAACTGCATCAGCGAGAAGAGGCAAAAAGGAAACGACGTGAAGCAGAAGCAATAGAGAGGAACCAAAGGCTAGAAGAGAAGGGGAACAGTGAAAGTCAAACGGTCACGGTAGTCTTGGATATTTTGGCAGAGTCAAGAAGTCTGAAATAAATGTATCAGACTTGTTTATTATGACCCAAGAGAAAAAGACCTCCCGGAGCCAAACAGCCTAACCCTGTGACTACACCAGAGATATCAATTCTAGTGATTTATATGAAATCAATGACAGGAGCAAGTCCACAAGTAGGCCTTAGCCGAGGCAAAGGCTTAAGGCAGTTAAAGAGAATTACTTTTCGTTCCCGAGTTTGTTTTCAGGAAGGATACAAAATAAACACCAACGGTTCTTTACATATTCACCAATTTCTTTCGAAAAGTGTTAATATTCATTTGCCAAAATCAGTGAAAACTCAATGACCTTTTTACCCATAGTATGTATGCGTGTGAGTGTGTGTGTATGTGTGTGTGTGTAAACTTATTCTGAACGATTAAAACAAGGAGACATTTTTTATCAGTCTGGTATGAATGGTAAAAATATTTACAATCCAATTCACAGCACAGCACAACACCTCACCTTTTCTAAAAACTAATAAAGTTTTTTAGTTTCTCTTTTTTTTTGGTCCACTCTTTCTGCTTTTAAATTTCTTCACTTCACAGTTATTTCCTCCTTTTCTTCTTCCCCTTTTTTTCTCCCCCTTTTTCTTTTTTTTCCGAACTTCTTGTAGTTCTTCCTTTGCCGAGGGTTCCTCTTCTTACTCCTCCAGCTTCTGTTATTTCTTAGGGCACTCTGAAAACCAATGTCCTTTCTCTCCACAATGATTACATTTATCTTGATTATTGTCTCTTCTCGCACTGGTGTTGCCTTATGACAATTTGGACATTCTGTAGCCTAATGTCCTTTGTTCTGGCAGATATAGAAAGCATCTTTACTTTTCTCTCGAAAGGAGAGTGAGTAAACCCGTGGGATTATCTGAAAAAAACTTTTGTTAAGCACCTCGCAAAGTTTTAATCGGAAGTTCCAAATGTATGGGGTCTTACATCGTGCTGATCTGTTTGTGATCAAAATGAATACTGAGAGGAAAGTCACCAGCCCATTATAAATGCACTGGTCTGACATAAATATATTGGTAACCATGGTGTTTCAAATGTTGTCATATGGCGTTTTGCAATCAAGATGAAACGATCGCAGCATTTCATAAAGAAACGAGACACGTCCTGTGGCATTCCTGAAATGCAAAAATTGCAAGACGTCTTTGGTCCACGCTATACCATAAGACGTGCGTAGATTATTTATTTTGAAGCAAAGATTTAAAACACGGAAAATGCATTTATGTCCATCATCATGAAGAACATTTTGATACCATTACCAGTAACATTGCATTCCTGTTATACGGTTATTACTGTGAGAAATGTGACTAAAGCTATAACAATCGCGAGCAACATATGCGTTGCGGATCAAAATACTCAGAATATTTGGCCTTTAAACTACGTCTTAACGAAGGACAAGAACGAGTGTATGGCTCTTTTTGTTAGCGCACGTTGGTCAGCCCTGGCTGTTAGCAACAACATATGACAACAAAAGGATCACAACAGAAATGTGCTTGCCTACTCCTGAGATTGTGCCCTACTTCTGGACAAGGGATACTTACCAACAACGCTAAGGCTCACGTCTGTTCAAGAAAGAAGCGATATTACATTTGTTGTCATATAGTTGACATGGAACACCAATGCTACATTCAAAAATACCATTCTAAAGATGAAGTAGAAGAAGATGATGATGACCAGAAGAAGAAAGGCAATTTCATTTTTAGTTCGAATGCATGCAAGAAACTGGCATTCAGATTTCTAATTTCTGCATGGTTCTCCGAGCGTGCAAGAAGTGCATCCAAGAACCTATCTTGACTGATTGTCCTCACTGTAGCAAGATTCCTGGAGGACGTGAAAAAATATTTCGGGGTTCTAACACATTGGCCGATTTTGCCCAATAAATCTTATATCCTATCAACGAGACATGGGGCCAAGAAGACATCAAACGTGTCGAAGATTTTCATCGCCATGCCACGGTGATGGCTCACATTTTCTCAGGATAAAAAGGACAGTGGCTTTTGAGATACTATACGGAACAAAGTACCGAATGTCCCAAAGTGACTATGAACGGAGCCAAAATCCATTCCATACAAGTGGGCCAAGTGCAGTTTATAGATTGAATGACTTATATGGCCATGCCTTTAAGCCATATGCCTCAACGTTTGGCATGACAGAAACTTTAAGTGAAAACCTATGTTATTGACAGTTCCTGAAGAAGAAAACCACCTGTCACAGAGGAAAACCGCTCTCTTCAGGACAGGACAGCCATTGACATCCCAAAAAGGCCATTCCGGGAGGATTCTTATGTGACTTTACCAAGGAATGCACAGACTAATAATATTACACACTATCCCTAGGACACCACATTTGGATGACAAAAAATGTTGGAAAGTAGAAACTCGTTTATATTCCACTGTGATTTAATGTGTCTCTAATTCATGTATGTAACCATTTAGCTTTTATGTATTTTTGTATTTCGTGTTCAGAATTAAAAACTGACAATAAACATGTCCTGAAACAAGTATAAAAACTCTTGTCATGTCTGTCTTCCTTAAAAAATGACACTGCTATGTCTACTTCTGCTGTTTCTGCTCCAACTTCCGCCACGTTTAAAGTCGTCAACGAACACGTAGATCATACTAATTGGGAAGCCTTGTCTCTTCGGAATGATCATTGCCGGACCCAGAGGTTTATAACCGACTTTATCAAATGTTTGATCGAACATAAACATCATTTGATCGATCGTACACCACAACGTTTGCTGTTACAAATAGTGGCAATAGGCAGAGAGCCTTCCACGAGAAAATCAAGGTGATTCAATCTTGTTTGTTGGATGGATTCCTGTCGAAGACAACGGAATCTAGTTTGACCCCAGTAAAATTTATTTGGTTATCTTTGATGAAATGTTAGGAGAATCTGAAGACGAAATTAAACTGGTTTACGCGCAAAAGGCATCATTGTAATGCTAGTGTCATTTACATTATCCAAAATTTTTTCAACAACGTAAAGCCCATCGTACCATCAGTCTCAATGCTCATTACGTAGTCTTGTTTAAAAGTCGTAGAGATAAATCGCAAGTGCAAGACTTAGCCAAACAGCTCGGAACACCATGGTTATCACATGCGTACGACATGTCACTCAAACACCACACGCATATTTACTCGTGGATCTAAAACCCACCCCTTCAACCGGATTCTTTGCGATTTCATACCCACCTATTTCACAACATTTGCCAAGACGGATGACCTGTCGTGTACACGTCCCTGTAGTCGACTTAACATCCACAAGCACCAAAACAATCTATAAAAACATCGGTCACTTTGATACTGTCTCACACAGCGTCAACATTACGTCCCTTCAGTCTCATCTTCCCATCAAATTGATTCTTACCTTGAACGGTATTAATCGTGAAACAAATCCAGATGCTTGCTCGTGTCTTAGGCGCCATTCTGAGAGAAGTCTTACAATGGTTTATGGTGACAGCACCTCCATAAATGCTAGGCGTCATTCAGATTCCACATCAAACCAAACTGTTTTTTGACAGAAACACATTAGCCATGACGCAACTTGCCGATCCTCGCATTGACACTCAAGCCAAAAAGCAAATCATTTTGAAGCCCGAAGGTAGTGGTTCTCTAGGATGTGTTATCATTCGTTCTCTCGTAAAATGGGATCCCAATGCTCCCGAAGTTCTACACAAGAAAAAAGCCACTCCCCAACGTATCTAGCAGAAAAAGAAAAAGAGAAACAGTGTCATGACCAAATCACAGCCTCAGAAGAAGAAACAGAAATCCCCACAGAAAACAGTTTCTACCCACAAGATAGTGTCTCCAAACACTTCCTCTTTAGCGGCTTTAGCCGATACTCACTAAATACCTGCCCCCAACATTAACATCTATGATAGATCACCTGTGTTACAGAGTTTACTGGATTTACCCAAGCAAGAATTACCCGGGTTTGCTCCCTTGAGAACGCCTCTACGAGGTGTGTTTCCTGTCATAATGTTGATACGACGTAAATACAGTGGCGACGCATTCTAGTATACAAATGACCTGAGGCAAATCATACAGATCAGTAATTTTGTGCTACTGAAGACCCAGAGATGCTCTCACAAAAGGTGCACACCATTACCATCGTCGTTCTTCTGTGACAAAAGAAAAAGGAAAAGGAAAACGATGGTCACGTCATCCTAAAAAGCGTTTTGCCAAATATCTCCAGAAGAGACACATGCATCCAAGGAAGAAATGGAGTCACCAAAGAGGGGGCTTCTTTGATAATTTAGGAACAACACGTTGTTACCTATATGACCAAGCGAGAGTCTCCAAAAATAAAATAAAAGGCTGTGAACCAAAGTCATCAACATTACTATATGTTTGGGTGTTTGGCACGAAACCAACAAAAATGACAAACCAACTAAGTTACCTAATTTCAGAACCAAGCTTTCCAAAAAGAAATGAAGAAACGTGACATTTTTCACCACCGAGAATCCCGAAACCAAAGCCAGCATCGTGGAAAGTTTTCAACGCACCTTGAAAGAACACAATTGGAAATATTTTACACATCAACAAACTCTCAAGTACATCGACGTCTTACTGCACTTCCTCCAATCTTACAACCAATCATACCATCGGATTATTTGACGTTCCCTCACGAAGTGACTCCCGATAACAAAGTGACCGTTTTCGACAGTCTGTTTGGTACGTCCCCGTCAGTAACTGTCCACAAGAAAGGCGATGTGTTGACAACAGGATATTGAGTACGCAGTGGCAAAACCAAACGTACTTTCGACAAATGTTACTTACCTAAATGAACCACCGAATTGTTTAGTGTCACTGAACGAGTGCGTGGCCGTTATCCTCCAGTCTATAAAGTGGAAGACATGAAAGGGTAAGTGTTAAATGGAACGTGTTGCTTACCCGAGTTACAACGTGTAACCAACAAAGAAGACGACGTGTTCGAGATAGAAAGCATTCTCGATCAAAGAAAAGAAAAGGTGGGAAAAAGCCATGTCGAAGACGTCAAAGTATAGTGGAAATTATATCCGTCAAGTTTTGACTCTTGGGTATACGCTTCTCAAACTATCGACTATAACAAGAAGTGACCGTCATGCCTATGAACACAGTCTCAGTTACTACAGTGACTACTCCTTCTCCCAGTTCTTCTCTGCAAGATCTACCAAAGCAACCGTTGTGGGTGTGCTGTCGCGAACATGTGCCTAAAATGCAAATCGTCCTTTCCTGCCAAATCTTTGTAGTATATGGTGTCGTCGGTGCTGCTTTTGCCAATTTGAGTTTCCAACAAGGAGACAAACAATTATGGACCATTTTACATTGCAATTGCATTGGTTACTATCTCTCAATCCTGCTCTGAAATGTTCCTCTAACAGAAACAACAACGAGATTCTTGTGTCCAATGTTAGTTCCAACAGAAACCCTAACCATCATCTTGCAGATACTCCTCTGACTTCCAATGACTCTCGGACACTAGATCGTTGAAGTTGTGAATAACCAATTTTACTTAACGTTACCCAGTGACAGTTCCATTGAGGTGTTTCCCAAAAAGCATTCCGTGCTGTTCCAGATTAAATGAGGCCATCAAATTGGATGAGAAGCGCATTGGGAAGTGGCTTTGGTGGAAATAATTCACCCTACACAAATCAAAAACATCGTCGAGAATCAAAACATTTTTTTCCATAGAAATTTATGACCAAGAAGTTGAAAAAGTCATGGATAAACGCCATCCTGCAGATGTCTTTAAGAAAAGAAGAGACGACAAATCTCAACGAACCCCGTAGTTGAAAATTCCTGTGGATTATTATTTCAGTCCTCAACAATTGGTGAACACCCTTGCTAAAAGGTTCAACTTCATGTTTGTGAAAGCCTTGGAGACAGCTATAAAAAGTGTCACAATCGAGTACCAAAAAAGTGTCACAATCGAGTAGCACAAAATAGCCGGTAGATTATTCATGAAATTTCAAGAGGACAAAATATTGGCCATTACATTTTGTCCTGACTTGTGTCACATTTTGGGTGGAGACCATAACTGTATCAAGGTTAGAAACGAAATATCAGCCGTGACCGGTAACTTGGATTTCGATAAATGTTCTCGATTCCCTGCAGAAATAAACCAAGGACTGAATTTGATCTTTGTGTACTCCGATGTGGTGGAGTACAATGTACTGTGACACACCTCCATACCGTTCTTGTGTGTCATTCCTTTTAAAGTGGATTATGCAACATTTGTTGACGAGGAAGATGGAAATACCTATCACTTTCACCGTGAACTTTTACATTCTCACAATTTATCCGTCAACATTACTATAAAAGGATATCTGGGACATAATATTCCACTCACCCAAGAGAAAGTCCTAGTGAAACTTCATTTTCGGAAACGAGTACTCTAACTTCCTGTCAGTCATGTATACTGTGTACTAAGGAGTCGCTCGACACTAAAATCGAGGTTTAAGAAATATGCTCAAATTGTTCTTTCGTACAGTGGATCTCGTGTTAAAACCTATACTGACACGGGGATTGCAAGCCTTAAAAATGACGCGTTAACACTGTAAAGAATTTCATCAAACTTTCACAATAGATAAACAAAACATCAAAGAAGCTTTCTTAAGAGCAGGCAAATATGTTTTGCTTTAAACAGGCAAAGACATTTTGGGCCTACATGAAACTCATGTAAATGCCACGGTAGCTACTGAGTCAGACCTTTCTGCTTCTCAGACGCCACAGGTAGAAAAAAGCATTAAAAGACGACGAAGACAACCCTTCACAGGACTGCAGACTCTCGGAGCTAGAAAGATTAAGAAATGAAAACCGTCAGAGAGTTAGACGTTTGTCATTATTAAAACAATATAGATAAAAAATGATGCACCGAGAGTCTTGTGCTTGTTCGAAGTCGGAACTGGATCTGTTTGCCATG
Source organism: Potamilus streckersoni (assembly GCA_016746295.1). NCBI lineage: Eukaryota > Metazoa > Mollusca > Bivalvia > Unionida > Unionidae > Potamilus > Potamilus streckersoni. The sequence continues at coordinate 282,086 of JAEAOA010000551.1, read as the reverse complement.
CCACCCACCATGACGACGATGAAAAATCCCAATGGGTCGAATTTCATCCCGTTTCCTGTTTGATGGATTCAGCTCCAATCGAGTTTGAAATAATACAAAACAACCTGAAGATTACATCGATTTAAGCAACAGTTATCTGTATTTGAAACCGAAAGTGATGAAAACACCGCTCATGAAGCCGATGCCAGAATAGCTCCCGTCAACAATGTCATGTATTCCATGTTAAGTGAAGTGGATTTATACGTGAATAACAAACTGGTCAGCAGTAGCATGGATAATTACCCTTACAGAGTGTACCTGTAAAATCTCTTGATGTACGGAAAAGAGGCAAATAAACTCATCTGGATGCTTGATTGTTATAGAAACCTTATATCACAGGTGAGGACAAGTTTAACGACACAGACCTGACAGCCGATGACGATCTTCACAATGTGGATTTTAACGATCGTCGAAAGAAACTTCTGCAAGGTCGTAGTTTAGAAATAATGAATCGTTTGCATTTGGACATGTGGCTGCAAGACAAGTATTTGATAAACGGAGTGAATATTCGCCTGAGACTGAATCACAGTAGTATCGCATTGCATTTTATGGTTCATGCCAACGAGTACACAACCATTATCCAAGATGTAAGACTCTATGCATGCCCCGTAGAAGCGTTACCTAGAACGGGAAACGACACTTTGAGCAGAACGACCACCAAGTATACGATACGACATGTAGAAGTGAAAATATTAACTGTTGCTGGTGGACTCCAATCCAAGATAGACGAGAATCTGTTTCAAAGGGCAGTTATCCAAACGTTTAATAGTTGGAATGGTCAGCTATGCAGCACTTTACGGAGTCCAATTTTAAAATCCTTTCAAATTTAAGCACTACAGTGTGTCCAAGATCGAATTCAGACGCGATAGCAAGACCTTGTGTACCAGGCCCTTTGTATCTGAACTGTGCGAAAGTAACAGACAACTAGGAACCAACACCAGTCTCGGTATTTAGTACGAAGGTTATAACCGAGATCAAATTTTGTGAACCGTTGATTACACTCATGGTCAAGGTAGTGGAAGGGACATTTTCATCATATAAAATCCGGTCAACTGCGTGAAGGACTATAGTTTGCAGATGCTCTCGCCTAGAGAGTAAACATCATCATGTATGCCAAATTCAATGATACCATAGAAATCAACAGTTTGAGAGAAGTCATTCTAGATTATTAGACTCTATGGAAGACACTTATCCTTCTTGGAAATGTGAAGAATCTATGAAATGGGAGGATACCGTGAAAAACAGATCCCAAAGACCAATACAAAGAGGACTAGGTGGTCAAGTTCAGATGTCCGAAACAAGAGCAACATTTATTGTCCTGTTTTGCTAAATACTTGGCGTATAAAATTTCATCTTGAAGCTAAAATCATCCCAATAATGCATGATGATGAGTCAAGAAGAAACATTGAACGAGTATCTGGACGAAGCCTGGAGCCTCATTTGAGAAGACGCCGTGTTGCATGAGTGGTATAAGGGCTTGCGTTATCTTTTCTGCCCTCCATTGACTACTTAGATCTATCGCATTGAAGCTCTCTTAGCCCAAAGGTCCGCGCGTTTGATGTAATGAAACAGTTGTGTGTCAAGGGATGTTTACCTTCACGTCCATGTTTCACGTATATTAATTGGTACAATCGTCCGTGTAGCTACCCATCGCTGACTCATCAACATTAAAAGTGAACAACATCATCCAAAAGTCGTCCATATTATCCGGCTGAGGGAACAAGTCTTTAGAATCGCCAAAACTGAAGCCTGGGAATCTGAAGCCAGTTAATCTCCCTCTGCGCTACCAGCCACACACAATAATTGGGAGCAGGACTGGAGTCGGCAATGCGTATGTGGTGCTTGCTCTGGAGATGCCAGCATTAGCCAGGTGCAATCGGATTTCTCAAAACACTACTTCTCAAGGCTACGTAGATCTCTAGGAAAGAGAGACTATTCAATTTGCTATTTTGTGTGAATGTAGTGTATTGTGAATACAAACACTCACTCTTTTAATGATGTGTGTTTCTATTCCATCGTATAGTGTGATAGGATATGGGTGTGTGTT